>VWYH01010452.1:0-142029 GCA_013399365.1 Pampusana beccarii | reverse complement strand
CGGGGGGCGGCGGCCGGGCCGGCAGCGAGGGGTGCCCGGGGGGGTGGCGGCGGTGCGGGGGAGGGCACAGTGGTCCCGCCGGCGCGACCGGGCCCCGGCTGCAATGCATCCCCCTCCCGGGTGAGATGGGCGCCCTCCCGGGAGTGCGGAGCGAGGGAGGCACAGGCTGGCGGCTCGCTGCCGGGAGGGGGGCAGCCGGGCTCTCCGCCGAGCGGGAGGGGAGAGGTGTAGGCAGGACGGGAGAAAAAGTAGGAGAGCGGTTCAAAACAGAAAAGAGAAAAATCTAAAGGAAAGTCCGTTTGTGAAGAGCCAGGCTGTGCTTGGGTGCAGGGCTTGAGAGTGCAAAATGGAGAAGAGCAAACCCTTCTCATTTGAGAGTGGCAACCAGATGGGATGCTGTTGTGCCTGGATTCTGTTCAGATAATGCTGGTGGATTTAATAGGCTGCTAACCTAATGTGTAGGTATCTAAATCAATAAGCACATTGATTATCCCCTTGTGGCTTTTAATACACCATATTCTAAAAGAACTTTTTTGTTGCGACTGTTACCTATTCAATACCACACTTGTGTGTTCTTCTCCTCCGATATTTTTTACTCTTTTAATCTTCATCTCCCCTCCTTGGTAAGACAGAGAGCAGGTGTGGAACGAGAGAGTGAAGTGGCAGAGTTTGCAGTGATCTTGCTGCTCCTTCTTCAGAGCAGTAACAGCCTTATTAGCCCATCATGTCTTCAAACTCATTAATTTCTAGTCCAGACTAAACTTCACGGCCTTTCCCCCTCTCCTGCTCTAAGGGAAATAGGCTAGAGTCCAAGATCACGTTTGCCATCGGTAAATTGCTGATACATACAAGCATGTTTGGAAGTAAAGCAGTAAGCTCTCTTGTCTTGGCAGCATTTCTTTTGTGGTGACACTCTTCACTTGAGGCTCCTTGCTTGAACTGCAGGTGAAGTTCAACATAGTCACAGATAGGTATGTGTATTTTTTTTTTAAAGTTTGATTCTACAAGCGGTAAAACCCATAAGGTTTCCATTCATCTTCTTTCAAGACTGCAGCAATATACGGGATGATGAAGTTAAACGGAGTCGCTGTAATATGTGTATAACTTGCTTTGCTACGGGGAATGTTGGGCTGTTATGGAGTTCTTCGTGCCCTGAGCGATTCTGGCTCTTGGATTTTAAACATATGTGTTCTGGTCTTTCCTGTGACTTTCACAGGAGCCTTGGCTTTTGGTTCCCATCTGTGTACTCCAGTCTTCTCCTTCACATCTATTGTTACTGAACCTTTGCAATTAAAATGATGTGTATTACATTCACTACCTTTATTCAGCCTTTTTTAAGGGCGATCTTATGTACTCTAAGAAAGCCTTATTATTAATTTCTCTCTTAATTCCCACCTTCACCTCTGGACCCCTATACACACACTTAATTGGAGAAAGCAGGCTAGAGAACAGTTGGTCTCCAAATATAGCTCGAATTCAACATAGGAAAAACACCTGACCAGATTGTCCCCGCTGAGCATGATTAAAATGGCAGGACTGCTTATCAAAACTTTGTACTGCCGTTTAACAAACATTGCAGATAGCTCAGTCAAGGGTGTATGAGTTGTACTTGACAAGGGCCGAAATCAGAATGGACTTCAGTTGAGGTAACGGTGACAGAAATAACAATGCTATTTACTCTTCCCAGTGTGGTTTCTTTTATCTCTGAAGAGATGCATTAACAAACAGGGCAAAATTCTACCTACAGTTACAGGGAACGCTACAAGCACAAAGTGTATGTTCTTTTCCCAGACAAAGCCAAAGCTTTCTGCCCTGTATTAATCTTCTTACAAAATGAAACTATTGCATAGTCCTGTGCTAATTTCTTTTTTTTTTTAACTTCCTGCCTGTGTTTGGAGAAAGATGCATTGTTTTCAAATCCTGAATGGTGTTTTGTTTACTTACAAAACTATTATGGAATAATTGGATTTGAAGCTTACATTTTGTGGGGGACCAATATGAATAAAGAATTGCTGTTAAGTGTAATGAATTCACCTATACTAAATGTATGATATCTATAAATTATGGTAGGCTGCTTCCACGCTTTATGCAAATACAAAAAAACCATAAGAAAGGTTGCATACAGTCTTGCTCCTTTGGCTTAGGAGAACATAATTCCTGATAGGCATGGCCAATGACAAAGGAAGATAATTATCATTTGTACTGGCTAAAAACGTCCTGTTCTTTAAGTGTCTTGTGTGTGTGTTATTAGTGAGTGTTGCTGCATGTGTATTAGTCTGTAGTCAGTGCTTGAACAAAGAACAGGTGACTAGGCAATTGGTACCTTGAACATTACAAGGTAAAGAACAAAAGAAATGACAAAAAGCAAAGGGAACCCAAAATTTTGTTGTATCTCAGACCGTTCCACTACCTTCTGGTGCTGAGCCCCTAATAATAAGGATGCTTGTGTTTCAGGCAACTTTGGCATATGGGTAGCTCTTAATAAGTAATAGGTACCATCTTTTAAAGGAAAACTAAAAGGAAGGGAATAGAGAGGCATTAGAAAGTGTTATTGAAATTTCTTGTTTACTTATGGTATTAGCCAACATGAAGTGAGAAAAAGAAACACTAGTCTCAAGGTTTCTGCTGCGTGCTTGATGAAGATGCAGTTAAATGTATTACATGAAAAACAATTTGCCATCTGATGCATGATCATGTCAGGATTTCAGGAGTGAGTCAGCACCTATGTTGGGGACTGATTATTGCTAGGACACAGGGACCTATTGCTAAAATCAGGGTAATATAGGAAGTATTTAATTTGCTAGTGCACAAAACCAATAATCTCCATTTCCTTTTGGTTTATTAATTGCAGAAGTCCAAATTCCAGATGATTTAAAAGGAAATAAACCCTTACTTAAATAGTTTTTGTTTGGTTTTTTTTTTTAAATTGGTGGGTACTTATGATTTACCTATAAGATTTCCTTGTTCCTTTGAGTCTGGACACATTTAGGAGTGTGCAAGACATGACAGTGATGAGAAGCTGGGCTCTTAAAGCTGCTACACGCAAGTCATAGCAAAAATGAAAGAAATACTTGTCTCTTTCGTAAAGACCAATATGCAAGTGCTACTTTTGGATCCAGTCCTTCAGAACAGCACCTCCTTCTGCTGTGTCTTTATCTGTAGCTATCTAACCTTGCATGGGACAGACAGCACAACTGTGCAGTTTAGTAGCCAGGACATTAACCTGGGGAAGCAGGAGGCTTGGCTTCTTGTCCAAACGAGTGTTTGGTGTTGTAAAAAGGAACTGAGAGCCACAAGGACTATTTTTCTGTCTGTAAAACCATGCAAAACCCAAACAGTTTTAGTAGGAGAGGCAAACAATTGGCTGTGCCAGGGTACCCTGTGCATTACCAGGGAAGTGCTAGGTGGAAGTTGTGAAACCTTCCAGGGAAAACGCAAGGAGAGCTGTATCGAAACAATGTACAGCTCAGAAGACGCGAGGCTGCTGCCCGTCACACTGATAGAATAGAGTAATAGAATCATTTCAGTTGGAAGAGACCCTCAGGATCATTGAGTCCAACCATAACCTAACTCCAGCACTAAACCATGTCCCTAAGAACCTTGTCTGAGCGCCTTTTAAACACCTCCAGGGATGGTGACTCCACCACTTCCCTGAGCAGCCTGTTCCAATGCCTGACTACCCTTTCTTTCTGTGAAGAATTTTTTCCTGTAGACAAAGGAGATGGTAATCTTGGCACTCTGAACTCCCCCTAAAGCTGTTGATCCCTACCTGACATAAATCTGGGGAAAGCTGGGATTGATGGTACATCTCCTTGCTGTGTACTATTGGTAAATCAACCCAGCTGCTCATGGTGCTTGCTCTTTCCTTCCTTCTCCAGTCTTTCCTTCCTCCTCCTCGGGCATGCAATTTCCTCCATGCATTTTGCATTATTTTGGGCTACTGATTCCCATGGGAATTGAGGAATTTGGGACTTTAGCTCTTCAAGTTTTGCTACTGCAGTGCTGCATTATTTAGTGCACCAGTAGGTGCCAGTTCCTTGGTGAAGAGCTAGGATGAAATGAAGAGAAGAAGCTTTCTGTCATATCTTGGATGGGGAATGAAAGCCAGTGTACTGATTAGCCCTAATACTGTTGTTTTTCTTGCAGTAGGATCAATAACGTAGTGTTTGCTTTCCAAACCAAAGATGTCCCAATGATCCTTTGGAGCTTTGTGCAGTGGAAATTGTAATTCTCTCAGCCAGATTGGTCTCTACCCTGGGTATAACCTTGTTGCCTAATTACTGCTTACTGCTGTAGTTTTAGACTGCTTAAAAAAAATGCTTATCCTTAAAGTAGGTGTTGAGCTCCGTATGTTTTGTGAGAATGAAGGTGCATATAGATTCCTCATATGTTTGGAGCGATATGCTAGAAATTTTCCTTGTGGAAGAGGATCCGAGTGTATGGCAGAACATTTAGAAACCAATACCTCCTCTGTATGTGTATATTAATGAAAAAAGCACTATTTAAAACCTTTACAATGTTTCTGCATCAGTGTTTTTGGTCTTTAATGGTCGGGTGTAAGTGGTATAACATTGACTTATTTTCTGCGTGTAGCAACTCTTCAAGCAGCCAGACTTTCTTGTTTGCTGTAAAGGAAGTGGGATTTCAGTGAAATTATTAGTTGCCTTTTTTTTTGTTTTGGGCTGTTGTTCTTGTGCAGTAGCATTACTTAGGTAATCATAGTGTGTTTGTTAGGAGCTATGACAGCCTAAAAACGGAATTCTTTGTCAAAAACGCAATGTTTCCCTTAATTAAGACTAGAAACAGCACCTGAATCTATTAATTAAATAGTCAAAGTTGATATCTATTTTGGATATATTAATGAGCAAAAAAGTACATTTCTGACTAAAGTGTTGCCTAGAGTAAATGAGCTTCTGTGAGGCTTTTTTGTAGAGAAAAATAATCTATTGGTGCTGCAACTGTCACACATGCACGGTTGTGTAAAATTCATGTGGGATCTTTCCAAATTCTATGGTACTCAGAACAATAGCTGCTATTTCTTTTTCAAAGCTCTTCAGAGATGTTAAATAATCCTTCTGACAGCCTTATGAAGTGAGTATTGTTGTAATTTTTTATGGATGGCGAAACAATTAATTTGCATTGTCTCCAGCTGTACTGCAAAAGAGGGATTTTCAAAGTGCCCGTGGCTTGGCCCGCCACTAAAATATGCGGTTATGGTATCAAGCGGTGGGTGAACGCGTCTTTCTGCCTCTTCTAGCTGTAGCTGTGCTGATGGAGAGAGGAAAACAAAACAAAAAACAAACTTTTTGCAGATGCAGGAGTCATCAGTATGCAGGTACATACATGAGGCTGGGCCATATGCATCCTCGTAAAGGATGAATTTAGCTTGTTCAAAAATTATTCTACCCGTACTGGTATCACTTCTTGGAGGAGAGATGGGCAGAGCTGTTGGCTGTAAAGTTGGTCCACGTGTGAAAGCTGGGTTGCTCAGACTGACTTCAGAGCACAAGTTCACTTATTTGTGGGATGAGGTCCCGGTCGGACCCTTCCCCCTGGGCTTGCTCAGGGTTATGAGTTTCCTTGAGGCTGGGCTCCTAGCTCCCTTTGATCCAAAAATGCTGCAGACATGGCTGTTTCTCTGCTATGTGAACACTGGCAGTATCTGCAAGCTGAGGGAGGTCTGAATAACCAGGACGTAAGTTCCCGTTTGGGTCAGCCCAGCATTGCAGCTTTCCTGCACAGCCTGGCTTTGGTTGCTGGTAATGTCTTTGCTGGTAATGTCTCTCTTCTCCTCCATCAGCTCTTTGTGCTGCCCTTCCAGCAGTTATAAATGCCACAGCAGATGGCTTGGGGATGCAGTGTCTGTAATTACCATTGCAAGATTTGCCTAATCTTGACTCTGTACAAAGAACACGTTTCTTTTTTCCCCTGGAGATTTGAAGCTGTGGGTACTTCACGTGCAGATTTGGTCTTTTCAGGGGAACATGATGGATGTCTTTTAACATAATTCATGTGATGGTTTAGTGTTATGAGTTTTCAGTCTTTTCCTGCAGGGTCAGCATTCAGGTTCCTGGTAGTGGTACAGGCTAGACTGCTTCTGGACCCAATTTTTGTTGATGGCTGACATACAGTTAAATAACACAGCTATAATCAGTTTATTTGATAAAGGTAGATTTTTAAACCTGTTAGCCTGCCTGGTAGCCTTCCATCAGGTTTCAGTGCAGATGTTGTCCCTCCTCCTGGCTGAGCAGAGATGCGTGGCTATACGGTTGACCCATCCACCTTTAATGCCTAATGCAAGCATTTATCTCCCAGTTACAGTTCTGATTGATTGATCCAACACTATGCTGCACAGTGTGTGTTTTTTTTCTGTGGGCCCCCGTGCTCCAAATGCCTTCCTGCAGTCTGGGGCTTCCTACCAGCGTGTTGGAGCTGAACTTCTCGTGAGTCCGTTTGATGCCTATGGCCCTTGGGTTATAGACCTCTGGTTCCTCAGCCAGCTTCCTGGGGCTGTGCACAGTACAGAGAGTTGGAGCCCCTCTTTTCCTATGGAGCATGAAGCTCTCTTCTCTATTTAAAGGATTGTTTTAATTTAATTTTATTTCTTTTTTAATTCGCTTTGCCTGTAAAGTACCTTCGGCTAAAATTATAAGCAGCTTTGGGAAGTTGGGCCAGATTCCAGACCCTTACTGAATTTTCTGTCCCTCCTATTTCCAGTGAAATACCCTCATCACTGGGTTTGTGGAATTGAGGTGGCTCTTCATATTTTATGTTTTGGGGTTTTTATCTTGTCTTTTGCTTTTCTGCCAAAGAAATCTTGCTTTCCTGGCCACCCCACAGCCAGCTTTCTATCAAGGGACAGAGTGCCTTTTACTCACCTCTGTTCGCAGCTAACTCTTCTGAAACTTGTAAATGTTTTCACATCCAATTTGAGTGTGGCATCACTGTTATCCATGGGAAGGACAACTGTTTGAAAATAGATGTGTTTCATATATAGCTAGCACTGTGCCAAGGATGTTTACGTGATCTCTCCTAAGAATTGAGATGGCTTGATCTGAATATTATGCACTTTGAGTAATTTAGTTTGCTTTTTGTCCTCTTGAGTTGAATTGTTTTTGATGAAGGAAACTGAACTGGCTAGCTTAACTCTCCAGTTGCATTTTTCGCCAGTGTCTTTCTGTGGTGGTCTGAGACCTACCACTGCCAATCGCTGCTGGATTCCTTGCAAGCTTTCCTTCCCAAATACTCATCGGAAAACACTCAATGAGCCTGCTCTGAAAGGACCAAGTTTGCATTCATTTTCTAGCAACCTCAGAGCAGTGTGTCTTAAGCTGAACTCCGAGGGCAGCAGCACTACGGGGTGTTTCAAAAAGATGGACCCAAATCGTGAAATATACTGCTTTTGAAACCGGGTCCATCTTTTTGAAACGCCCTGTACTTCTGCCTTGAGAAGTGCCTTGGCTGCGAGTTGCTAGAGGCTGGGAGGTTGGGCAGCAGCAGGGTCGCAATGCGCTTGCCCGGGTCCTCTGCGCTTCCTTGGCCATCGTTTGGTGGCCACTGCCGGGAATGTGTCGTACGATGGGGTGGACCTGGGCTCTGAGCTGGTACAGACGTGCTCGTTTGCTGCTTTGGTCCCACTCAGCCCTAGAAAAGACATTCAGCCTTGCATTGGAAATGAAAGCTTTGGTTAAAAATGGCATTGCTTCAGCTCGCTTGTTGCAGCTGTAGCTGTGGCTGTGAATTGAGAGCCATAAGTTGATTCATGGGAAGATTTTTGGAGCGTATAGTCTTAGAATGAACAGGTATGTATGCTCATGCTATTAGATCTGTACTGCTAGCAAGGTCTCCTGGGTGCAACTGTGTCTATACTAAAGCCCTCTTGATGGTACTTTTCTCTTTTTGATTTACAAGTTTCTGCTAGCAACTTGCCAACAAGGAAATAAGCTTTACTGGCTGAAAAGTTTCATTTTAGTCTGTGTACTATAATTTTTTTTCTTTTGGTGGTTTTTTGTGTGTTTTTTTTTGTTTTTTTTTTTTTTAAATGGTATACTCCAATATGCTGCTGGAGTAGTATATTGGCTTTTCAGTAGCAATATCATGCTGGAGAAACAAAGCTGATGGAAGTAGTGGTGATACTGAAGGGAATTTTTTGTAGTAGCTTGGAAAAAATGCTTTGTAACTTTCCAGGACCCAAAGGTACCATTAGCTTTACTGGAAAAAAAAAAATTCCTCGTTTTGCCGTTTACCTGATGTACTGGCATCCACAGCATCATCTTGGTTATATTTCACAGTAGAAAACAGATAGTGTTCATCATCACTGAAGCAGCAGGACCTGCTGTACGTAACCCACTATGAGCCTTATGTCATTCAGGTAACGTGCCTGTACCTTTCTCTACAGCAAAAGAGAGTGGGATAAAGCTTTTTTTTTTTTTTTTTCTCTTGCCTTTTTTTTTTGACAATTTTTTAATGTCCTAAACCTTAAACATTTTATACAAAAGCAATGATCTCAACATGTGACAAGCAACCATATGGTAGATCTGGTTTGAAGGTTGAACCTTTGGTTTGCTTTTAAGGCATTACAGGTGGAAAGGCAGCACTTAACGTACATCTACACTACTTCTTCGGACACAAATTCAAAAGCTGTCTCGATGGATCCCAAAGGAAGCTATGAACTACTGGGAAGGGTTATCTATGGATAATTTGGCTTGTTTGCCCTGAGAAAGACAGAGGATGTGTTTTTGTATGAGGAAAAAGGTTGAAGCTTTAATGCACTTGGTGTTGTGTTTGAAATTAGAACTGGTTGCTCTTCACACTCTCTGCTGCTGCAAAGGAAGGCACATGCATTGAGGACATGGTCAGGTTTATAATGGCAGAGTGAAGACTTATTTTTCAGTGAGGGAACATCTAAAAAGAATGTGGGTTTCAGATTAGTTTAACGAGCATTTCCTTAGTTGATTTATTTTAATAAAGCTTTGCTAAATGGCTTTTTTAATTGAATATTTAAGCAAGTTGAAAGCAGGCATTTTACTGTCTGTCTTTAATTTGTGCTGATACGTGGTTTAGCATAATTATTTTTTAACGTCCTTTTTAAAAAAAGTATGGTGCCCTCATCCTCCTGACCCTCCTCCTCCAAGAAAAAGTGGATTCAATTTGTTAGGAGAGAAATAGCTACGGTATCGCTGCTCTGTGACAAGGAGGCACATGGCAGGGGTGGGCCTGGTGAAAAAATTGCTGGCTTTTAAAGTGACGAGTTCAGGCCGAAAAGCTTTAAAAATGGTCTGAAGCATACTGTGGACTTTGTAAGCTCCCTTTCTGAACCTCATGAATTCAGTTCTAAATATGAGCCTTGCAGCGTTATGCAGATGCTTTGGTTTTACTGGGTCACCTAAAATAGCAAACTTCCAACTTTTTTTTTTTTTTCCCCCCCTTCCATTCCTCCAGCCAGCCTGTCCTTTTCTGGTTGATCAGCATTAACTTTCCTGAGATCCGGGTCCCTAGAGAGGGAAAAGAGCCGTATTCTTGTGTGTTCAGGTTCCTGCCTGATCCAGTGTGGGGAGCAGTGAAATAGTGGAGTAAGCCTGGGTGTGAGCATGTTGTCACAGGCCAGATAAAACTGGCTGTTTACCTCCTACCTAGTTGGCTCCTTTCTCCTCCCCAGTGCAATAAGAATATCAACACTGAGAAAAGGTTGGCAGCGGCTTTTGTAGGGGGATTGCAGCTTAGCCTGGAAGGGAGGAGTCTGTTTGCTGGTACTCTTAATTCCCCTCCTTCTATAGAATCAACCACAATCAGTTTTGGTGATATCATTGCCTACATTCATTTGTGCCTCTGTACTTGCTCTAGAGTCTGTCCTTTAATGCTATTCATTAACACAGCTAGGTTGGTAAAACATGTGAGGGAAAAGAAAGCCCCAGGCTTGTTTGTATTCCTACCAAATACCTGGTTTGATAATAACCAGAAATGTAGTGCTTCCATTTAGCAGTTTGCAAGCTTGAATGTGAGTCAATCTTATGTGGCTGCAAAAAAGCCCCAAACCCTCCCCTTCTCTCTGACCCCCAAAGCAAAAAGTAAGCACGTGGGATGGGGATACACATCACTGTGAAATGACACTTCTTGGCATGAGCTGGACCGTGGCATGCAAATGAAGGCTTCACCTTTTAAGAAATGCCTTTTCCCAAGGACAAAGCTGTAAGTAAAACTGAGTGAAAAAATTCACAGGGATATCTAGAAAACATTACCAACGGAAGGTTTACAGAATGTAGGTTGTTCTATGTAGAGAACACTTGAAAGCCTGCTGCAGATAAGGGAGTGAACTGCTCTCCTTGCCTGCTGTAGAGACGGCAAGAAGTTATGGATTTAAGATGCAAAAGGGAGAGCTAGAAGGCTTTGGAAAAATCTTTCCATTGCCAAACAGGAGTTGCGAAATCTCTGTTGCTGGAAAGACCTCAAAAAGAAAAGATCCTGGCAGATGCTTGTGGGAAGGTTGGGGTTTGGTGCTCCTGCACTGGGGACCAGAGTGCTGGGTCCCTGGTGGGAAATGCAAGATGCGGGCAAGGGGCAGAGAGGAGCCAAAGAATCTAAGTCCTGGCTGTGTTTGTGGCCATGCAAAAAATGTATGGGGGATGGGGGGCGCTAAGAAATTAGTGTTCATGATGAAGAAAATAAGTTAAAGATGATGGAGAAGCTTAGCTGTCAAAGGTTTGGGGCAGCTGGGTTAGGTGACCACTTGAAATCCCCTTCAGCTGCACGCACTGTAATTTTGTTTTGGTAGAGACTTGTACTACAAGCCTGCTCCACTCTATCAACCTTGTATGCTGTGAATTCCAGCACAGGGCAATGCTGATCAATCTGTGCGTCAGACTGAGTGACCCTGGGAAGGGTATTGGTTTTTTAGCTTTTCTGACATGGGGTCCTTTTAGTTAGTGGCTGCTTCATGTCTTCCACTTTAGGTATGTGAAAACAATTCACTTGCAGTCCACATTTGTTCCATGCGGAAGGTGTAGCAAAGCTTTGAGGATATTGACCTCTTTGAACTGGAGCTTGAACCCAGCTACTACAAAGACCATGGTGTTAATTTCCTTTGGTTTGCTACTTTTCAGCCATTCGGCTCTTGGTGAGTTTCCGTGGCACAGAATTCTTGATGAGCAGCCAAAGTACATTAAGAGTTGCTTTGGCCAGAAGCAGCAACTACCAGCAATGCGTGGAGGGCACTAAACAAAAGCTTAAAGGCTGGGTAAATCTCAGTCAGAAGCTTGCTGGTATGTGCCTGCAGAATTTCAATGCAAGCATGGGTTCTCTCTACTGCTTGCCTTTTTGGAATTACAGCCATTGCACAAAGCTAGTGGGTGCTGAAGTAGTTTTGCAGAATGATAACCAATGAATTAAAATCTGCGTCAAGTTCCTGGCTCCCTGTACTGCCAAATGCTTCACTAGCAAGCATTAGAGATGAAGTACCAGAAAATTTATGGACTGTGATACTCTATCACTCTGTATGAACAGAAAATAAATACCATCTAGCTTCCTGAAATGCTTTATTTTATACGTGGTATGCCTCAAGTTGTTTGGCAGGACGTATGGTCTTTGCATGTTGGTAAAACACAGAACATCTAGGATGCTCCACACAAGGAACTTCTTGTTCTTTGAGTTCTGTCCCCAGCGTTGGCCAATGCCTAATGTCAGCAGCATAGAACTGTCATCAACCATGTCTGAAAAACTCATCAAAAGTACGTGTATCTTTAATATAAATAAGACACAGTTTGCTTCCTTGTGACTGCGAGGAACTTCAGTCTTCCTGTTGCTGACTGTGGAGTGTGTGCTTAGGAAGGAGAGACAGAACTAAGATCAACTGAGCCTCTGTTGAATGACTCATTCATTCAATGGGCTGTTGGGGGAATTTGTAATACGCTGCTTTTTGAAATGCCATATGCTCTTAGGAGAGGGAAGTCCTGCTGTGTTTCTGCCTTAATTACAGAACAACGTTAAAATGGGATTGTGCATGTTAGAAGCATTTTGAGTGCTGCTGTTTAGTAAACGAACCCTGTGTCTTTGAAGATTTCATCTTTTGCAGATAATGTAGTATTTGGAGTTCGCAAATCTGGTATAATCTGGTAGCATTACACCTGTGAAAGAGGGTATAAGCAGCAGAAATCTGGTACCTGCGCTTCACAATGCAGGCTTATTCTAGCTAGCCAGTGAGTCCTCATTAGCTCTGTGCATCTAAATCTGAGAATAATTGTTAGACAAATTAAAAACCCACTGAACTGACACAGGTCCTTTCTGCAGGGGTGTCTGTCCGACAGCAACTGTGATTAACAAGTTCTAGCGGTGCCAAGCACATACAACTTGATGATAAAGTGGAGATTTTATTTTTTCCCCATTGAGTTTGGTTTGTTTTTGTTTTTTTTTTTTTTTCCTTGAAACTGTAGCCTGCAGAGCTTCTCTGGAAGAGGGTGGATCTTCTTAGACAGGTGAATTTGTGCATCTCCAACTTATCTTGATCTCTTGGTGTAATTTTCTCTTGTTCACCTCCTCATCCTCTCCCTTGTTTTATCCCACTTACTGTGGGTTTTGTCAGGGCTCTTATTTAAGCGTTTGATTCAGTTGTCAAATTACAGTAATGAGCGGGTAAGTTTAATGCTATGTTGCATGATAGATTAAGTAATTGTACTAGCAATGCTTAATCTTTGTGTATTTCATTTTTGTACTTCCTGTGGAATTATATCAGGTTTTCTTTACTGTACTTCTTAACCATTTTTACTAGATTTATACTAGAACATGGGGAAGGGAGAGGAAGGAGAAGGGACGTGGAGGGAGTGAAAAGGGCCTTTAACTGTTCCCAGATTTTCTTGGATTTACATCTATTTGTGTGTGGCTAGACTGGGGGCTGAGGTTCTTCTCTCCCAAGTCCGTTGTGTGGGCAGCCAGCAGGTAGGTACCCAAACAGGTCTACATTTGGGTAGATGCTGCCATTATTTCAGCTGTGAACTAAGCCAGCAGGTTTTTTGGAAAGGTTCTGAGTTGAAATAGAGGAGGGTGTGTGGGGAGATGCTGGGGAGGCTGTGCAGGTTCAGCAGTTCAACCCTTCTCTTTCTGGGACTCCTTGTTGCCTGCCTTGCTCTGAATTCCTACATATCTTTCCTTGCCTTGCTTACTGCTTCCTGGATCTGTTTCTTAGACACTGAATTTGCTTCTTGTCAAACTTCTTTGTTTCCTCCACCATGAACCCAGTGGGTTGTTTCTGCTTCTTCCTCCCTCCTGTACCTCACCAAGGCACTTTCTGCCGCTTTGTCCGGGGGTGAGAGGCTAGGGCTGTGCTCTGGAGGACTCTCACAGGCTTTTAAGAGCTGCTGCCTGTTTTTTAGGATGGCAACATCTCTTTCTCAGGAGTCCCAGTTTCTTGCTTCAGGTCTGTGTGCAATCCTAATTTATGTAGAGATCCTATCTTAAGACTTGTTCAGATGTTAACTTAGCGCAGACAGCTTTGCAGTTCTTGCGATGGAAGTGATAGTTTCTGCGTGTGGAGGGAGCTGTGTAAGCTTGCTAAAGACCCTGGTTATATTGGCCAGTTTTTGACTGCAGCCTTTTTAGTTCTCTGGTGAGAGGTTATTTTGGGAAGAAGAATGTAATCAGGTCAAAAATCAAGCTTCAGCCAAGGCTAACTCATTTTGTATGGGTATGTTTTTAGTGCCAGGCATTACTCACTGTAGAAGTTGGAAGAATTGAAATGTTCAAACTAATTTTTATGAGTGGTCTTTCCTGTTGGCAATGTGTGGCTTTCCTGACATGGTTTCATTTCAAGTTCCTGAACACTAATTTCTGTTTTGTATTAAATGTACTTCTGACTATATAACAGAAGTGCTTTGTTGAAAGTAATAAAGCCCAAAGGGGAACAAAACCATTTCCTTTTGACTTAGAGTTTTTTCTATAGATCAACTGTGTCGTGTTTTGAACTATTTCGTGCCTAATACGAATTTGAAATGTGAAGTCCTGCCAGTGAGCAGAGTAAACTTAATAAATCATTTAGGTAAGATAAGGTGAAATATTTGGAGTCTTAAGCCATGCTAATGTCACCTTTGTTCTTAGTGTCGTGGTTTCCATCAGTAATCGCAGTGACCTTGGAGAACAAGGTAGCAACTCTGTGCAGGTAGAAAACACTTTCTGAAAGTGTGTGTATCAGGTACTTAATGTTTATAGTTAATGTCTCTGATACCTAAACCCCATTTTTTTTTTTAGTTCATAATGTGTGCTCTTCTGTACTGGAACATGATTTTGCTCTTTTTCTTAATAAAAAGAGAAACTCCATGATCTCACCAAAAAATAGTGAGAAATAGTGTTGCATATCTCTTGAGATGTTGTGGAAGCGTAGTCCTTTCACGCTGCTATCTTGTATTTGCCTTCTGTGCAGCTCAGTTTTTAAGTGTGTGCTTTTCCTCTTGTGTCACTATTGTCAAAAGTTTCTTCAGTTATTTGTCAGACTGATACCATGCAAAGTATTCCAAATACTTACTCTAAAAAGCAGCTTTCTTTCCTGCACACTGAAATCATGTGGCCATCCACCAAATTAACTGGCTGGAAGGGGAGAGGATGGAGGGACCGGGCCGATTCTAAATCCGATTGTCATCTTCTTTAATTAAATGCTGCAGAGACTAGTGGGGCAACTCTGGGGTCTGAACATCTAATGTCACTTTAGGCACTCTGGGGTATTTCTCCACGCCTGGAGCCACCACTTTCAAAGGGTGTAGGTTTCCTCATGGTCTGGTGTCACGTCTGGCAGTTCCATATGGATGCTGTGGATGTATCCTGGAACTAAAACAGATGCTTGGCACCTGTGTATAGAAACCTGTATCTCTTCCAAAGTGTTGATAAGAACTTCAAGGAACTTGGGGTTTTTTTTCTGCCTTTTAACCTAGAAGCCTTTATTACTGGCAGGCCTTTCCTCAAACCTTGGTTTAAAATCACTCTGAAATGAAGATGTCAGAGTAATCTATAATAGAGGAATGTTCCATGGGTTCAACATTGCAAAAGTGCAAATGTGTAAGCATAAGAATAGTGTGTATTCAAAGACAGATATATAATATATACTTATGGGACTGCAAGTGCTGTGAACTTTAATATTTTCATTGTTGGCAGGAGCAAGATTTTCATTATGCATTAAATAGTTTCTAAGCAGCTGAGGCAAGTAGTGTCTGATTGTTTGCTTTACTGCATGTTCCTAGCCACAGTGTCCTGCCCATTTTAATGACATAGCATGCCTCAGCCATGATGAAGGTAAAATAAGCAAGGCAGTGAATGGATCAGTACGATGATATTTTTTTTTCCCCCCTACTTTCCCACTGTCCTTTAGCACAGTACTTCCAAAATAATAAATACATTGGAACACTATGTGATAGCTTTGTAATAAATCTGATGTTCTAGAAAAATGAGAAAACATCTCCAGAGGTTTCCAGCTTTGGAAAAATATTTGTCATATGAAGAGCAAAATCATTTCCTAACAAAAAGTACTTGCATGTCTATGCTTTCCAATCATCTGTTATTCATCAAAACACTCAGATATATGTTTAAGTCCTCTTGGTTTCAAGACTCCCATGTGTCCTGAATGAAACGGCTGCTTTTTTATTATTATTATTATTATTATCATCATCATCATCATCATCACCATTATTATTACTATTATTATAATTAACTATTAATACAAATTTATTTATATTAATTATTAATATATAATATATTACGACACTATATAAAATATTGTAATTGTAATTCTAATAATAATAATTATTATTATAATTTTATACTTTGATGAGACCATAGTTGCAAAGCCACCTTAGAACAGAAAATACTAAAACCATCTTGAGGTGTGGAAAGAATGATTAATGTGGATATTAAGAGAAAGTCCAGCCTCTGAAGAGCAGTCACATCAATGGGTGCAAATTTGAGTAAGATTCATGGAGTCTCTGAATGTTTTTGATAATGGTAGCTGAATGCCTATCTGAAATAGGGGTGATGGAAGTTACTTGCTCACTAAGCATTCAGATTTTATTAAAACTCCTTGTGTGTAGGCGCATATAAATTGTCTATGTAGATTTGGTTGTTTATTATTTTGAGTAAGCGTTTAATATTATAAATACCTTTGCAGGAGGGAAGGCATAAGGTGGAAGGAGAGAGATTTGGGGTTTTTAAAGTATATATTCATTTTCTCTTCGTTTTCTACATGTCCAAGAGAAAGACAGGAGCATAGTTGGCTGCTTTTAAGAATCAAGCAATAGGCAGAGCTTTAACCTAGAAATAAGTAATTAGAAACTTTCCCCCCAGTTCAGTAACTCATGCACATCTCTGCAGTAACCAGCACTTCAAATGATGTGTAATCCAGGTTATTGCACTGCTGAAAAGCAAACATCCTTTCCTTTGGAGTGCACCAAATGCTGCTTGCAATTTTCAGGTGGTGTTAACTGTGTGCTTGTTTTTAACTATTTGTCTTTGGCTTAAAATCAGCTGGTATTTTGTATATGGGTCAAAATATGTTCTGTTGACCAGTGGTATATTGAAAAGCAAAAAAATCTTATGATAGCATGTTATAACATTATAATGAAATGGGCAGATAATACTATAATTTGTGCTTTCTGCACAGCTCCAATTGTGTTTGAGGGTTGTGATCAAATGCCGCTTGTGGCATAAGAAACCACTGGCCGTGGGGCTGAGTGTGAAAGAAATCATAACTGTTTCTTCTGACTATAGACTGCTCAACAAGAGAGATCTCGCTCATACTGACGGGCCGGTCAGTAAAACTTGCTAAAGTCTATTGCAATATTTCTCAAATTCACCTGCGTGCGTATGAGCAGTGCCAGGGTTGACCTTTGCGATCCAGAGGGCACTTGCATGTTTGCTTTACCCTTGCACTTTACCCTGATTATGTGACTTTTCCAAATAGTATTTATATTTTAAGCAACACGGGATTGCGGCTGGATCTCTGAAGGAGGTCGGATATTGGAATTTGGATGTGGGGAGCGGTGTGCACGCGCGGGTCAGGACATACTTGCTGTTCCTCTCTGGACATGCTCTGCACCAGCACAGGCTGGCACCAGCCATTTTGGCAGTGCATTATTAATATTTTGATGTACTCGTGGTGTGCGCGGCTGGACACATCTGGCAGTAGCAGGATGCACGCGAGCATCTGACCAGCTGTCTCATCTGCTGGTGACACCGTGAGGCGCTTCATCTGCAAAAGGGCCTGGATGAAGGAGGACACATGAACACGGAGTCAGCTGTCCCTTCGGGCCCGTGAGCCCAAGCAGTGCGAGGTTGAACCTCGAGAGCTGTGTGAGGTGCAGGCCCAGGGGAATCCGGGGAGGTCGCTCTGCTGGCGTGGAGGCCCCAGACATGTCTGGGCAATGTGTGGTTCCTCTGCTCCTGCGGCAGCTGTTGCTGTGGTGGGATGCCGGCCAGCAGCGCTTCTTGGGGACCTCTCTGCAGACCCAAACCTGCTGGCTCAGCAGCTGCGGGTCTTTGGTGCTGCGGGATTACCTGTTGTCTACCGAAAGCGGTGCAACCGTATTTCTCCATTTGCCAAAAGCAGATTGGGATTTCATATTCTAAGGTGATGGTTGTGCTGGAGAGCAAGGTGAAGCTGGGAGACCTGCAAAAGAAAAGCTGTAATGCCCCTAGATGTCTCCTCTGAGGTGTGTGTGAGGTCTTAATCCACTTTCTACTGAATGCACTATACTTAGGGTGCTCTGTCAGTGTGGAATTTTATTTTCCACGTGCCAGTAAATACTTTAACCTTTAATTATTTCTATTGTTTTATGGGTTCCTTATTCCTGAAAGAGCAACTCTTCTTAAAATCTCGCATCCACTTAGGAAATGTGTTTACATACGACTTTCTGTTTCCTGTGAGGATAATGAGACAGTTTTTGCTATGTGGTAATAAATAAATGTGATGGTTGTAGAGAGACATCTCACATTTTAAAAATTATTTTTTAAAACCTTTTAGTTTCTTAGTAGGGTAGGCAGTGGCTCTACTTTTTCATTTTAGCCTCTTGAGGCATCTTGAAAATGAGAGGAAATCTAACCCTATGCTTAGGCTCTCAAGGAGATGGGAAAACAGGCTTCTGACATGTAGATGTCATTGACTGTATTTCCTGGAGCTTGAAGGTAGACAGTCTTACTGGAGCACCTAGATCTGTCACACTGAAAGAAAAACAAAACCAAAAACCAAAACACACACACACACACACGCACACACTCACACACACACACACACAAAGCCTGGTTCCTCAGTATTTGTTCATTTCTCTTTTTCCTTTGCCCTTCTTTGTGTTTAGAAATATTAATTTTATTATTTATTATTTTCTTTCTCTGTATAAAGAAACTGGCTTATTTGAGTAATGGTATATTCTTACAGTCAAATGTTATCTTTTTTTCCTTTGATTTTAAAATTTAAAAAAACATGCTGTGAAGTTAATCTGAAAAGCAGTAGGTAGATTAAAAGGGAATACTCTTTTTAACACAAGTAATGGAGCTCCCAGGAGCAGAGCAACTGGAAGCAGGGGGAAGTGCAAATGTGAGAAGGAATAGATCTCTATGACTGTGCTGTTTAACATTTAAAAGCATTTCTGCATGGGGCATGAGTAAACTGCCAGCTGTCTTTAGTGTTTGCAAAGAATTATTCCCCTTTCCCTTAGTCATTGTGGAGTCACTTGAGTATATCTATACATTAGCAAGGTTTTTTTTCTGCCCCTCCTCCTGGTAACCCCAGAGTGAATGCTGCTTGGGATCACTTCATGCAGTGTGGGGATCACTGAAGCAATCCCGAGTAGAATTACATGAGTTGTAAAGAGACAGTTTGGGACCGGAGGAAAGCCGGGGGGTAAGAAGCCTTTGTATGTGTTGTTGTTGGGTTTTGCTTGTTTGGTTTTTGGGGTTTTTTAGTATGTGTGTGTTGGTTGGTTTTTCATATGTTTATTTATGAGTGGAAGAAGCTATGTAGATGAAATATGAACATAGGTGAAAGCAAAAGGGGATGTATAACATCACCCTCCCCCCTTTTTTTTATTTCCTAAGACTTTTGGGTGCCTTACATTCCCTCAGAGTTTGAGGTTTTGCCCATGACTTTTAGTGTACATTTATGCCGCTACGTGAATTTTCTGCAATTTTTTTTTTTTATTTTCCAAATGATAGTGCTCAGTTTTTGGAAGTACAAGCTTGCATGCAGTGTTTATCCCTCTAGAAGTTTCTGTTTGTGTGTGTGTTGCTGGATGTGATTTTTAGAGTAGAGATTTTAGGAGTAAACTTAGATTTGATGACAGAATTGATCCCTCTGTCTGCCTCCCCCAGCAAGTTACCATCCCATGCCCAGCAGAGGTGAGAGAAGCCCGCTGTGCTGCCCTAAATAAACTTTCTTGTTGCCTTCAGAGAGGCTGATTGCTTTCTTTGATAGAGCTGTAAGTGAGACAGACCAGCCAGCCTCCTTTAAAGCCTCTGTGGCTAATGAATTGGTCAGTACGTTTTCATTTGTCCTATATAGTTTGCCGCCTTGGCTACCCAGACTATGAAGTTCAGATCTTTACACTGTTATGTGACAAACCCTTTAAATTTGGTTATTGTTATTTGATCCTGTAGCTGTTGCTTGGAGAAGCCGACGGAGAGCCCAGCTAGGTAGTCCCTTGTTTTCTGTGCTTTTGTGCATCGATTCTTGGTGTCTCCTTTCCTCCCGCGTAGATCACAATGTGGCACACATCTGATCCCCCATAGAGCTGGTGCCCAGGTAAAGTTTCGCTGCTGTACCTTGTCACGGAGCTTGAAACAACAAAGTAAATAAACAGCAGCCGTATTGATCGAAGCAGAGTGTGGAGTAATACAGTAGCTTTAAAAAAGCATCTGCTTCCACGTTGTCACTTAGACAGGGGATCGCTGTGTGTAAGGATTTGTCATCTGGAAGAATCAGCCTGTATGTGTGACTGGCGCCCAGTTTTAGGTTTAGCGTTTTTCTGGTTCACTGTCATGTGGCATCGTGTAATGTCTGTGCAACGCAAGGCCAGTTGGAGTACGGTGTGGCAGGCTGGGCTTGGGTTCTCTGGTACAGGGAACTTTGCACTTGAAAAACTCACCCTTGAAGTGGCGATCTGAGGAAACGAACAAGCAAACAAAGTTGTTGTCTTTTCCCTAATGGCTCTTCCTTGTCTCCTCTCCAGTCTCCTACACAGAATTGGTTTCTCTTGTTCCATTTCTTTCCTTCCTCCCGTGCATCTTCAACTGAAAAAATAAAATTACTATGTGCATCCATTTACTATTTCCTCTGTAGGCTGCTTTTAGTCATTCTACTTCATTATCACAGAATGTTACGGATTGGAAGGGACCTCAAAAGATCGTCTAGTCCAATCCCCAATTATCAGCATGCTTTTTTAATTTCCTGCTAAATATTTTTCTGTACTTCATTTCTTTCCCTGCCCCTCTTCTATTCCCTGACCCCTTCACCCACCCAGTTCTTGGGTCACAAGCCAAAGGTAGAGGCTATAGGAATTATCCCAGGGTTAACCACACATTTAAAAATCTGTATGCAATCTATAACTTGCCTCCAAGAAAAAGTTCCAGACGTGGCTTAAAAAAAATGGTTAGTCATGAAGACTATGCTGGCCCTCAGTGGGTGGTGGCTGGTGATCTTTGCTGAAGTACATGGCTTGTGACCTGAATTTTTGTAGTTTCACCCAGAAGCTGGTGGCTCTTGTTTACCAAGCTTTAGTCCCAGCAGCTGTTGCTTAATCTATCATAAAATGTGCTTTTGTGTGGGGACTTAAACTGTGATCAGGTTTACGGTTTTGTGGGTTGTTTTGTTAGTTTTTTAACTTGAAACAGCTGTCTCTGTTGAGTTTCCTGATTAAGACTTGTTTTCTGGTGGTTGAAATTGTTTGTGAAGCTCTTCCATGCACATTTCTCAGTCTGTGAACACAATCCTTGGACTGCTGAAGGCAGAAGTGGACATGGTGATGTGGATGCATGAAAGCCTCATATCCTGTTTATGTAAGCCCCTGGCTACAGCAAGGCCCTGTTTCTTTCTCCTGTTCCTCCCCATGCTTCTTGATCACCACCCTGCATCTTCAACATCTTTGTTGGCTCTTGTTTCTTCTTCTGCCCCTCCTATGGAATTTCCTTTACCTGCTCTGCTTCCTCTGCTTGAGGACTGTCCCAGCTTCTGATGATGTGCATGTTCTCCTCTTCACCATTTTGCCAGGACCTGATTTTTATACCTTTTGGGTAGAGGGACTGGTTTGAAGGCCATTGGCCAAATACTGGAAGGCTGTTAGTATGGTTCTACTCTTCAGGCTGGCTTTCGAGGAAGCAATGATTCCAAGTCATGAGGCTCACCAGGCTCGGAACGAGCTGTTCACGTAGTGCCCTCCCTTTGTTTTCAGCGGTTCAGCATTTAGAATTAAAACAACAACAACAACAACAAAACAAACAAACAAACAAACAAACACAAAACACAAAGAAACCAACAAACCTACTTCTTTGCTTTTCTAGGTTTCTTTCCCAGCTTTTGTGGGGAAAGTAGTCCTTTTAGTTACCTGGAAGAAAAACTGTGAAAAAAACAACAGGGCTCATACACAGAACTTGGCGTTATTAAGATCTTGATAGATGGACAGAATGTAATAGTTTTATTTGTAGTACAACAGTAAGGCCCCATTTGCTTTAAACCTTATAATTCGCAGGGCTCGAAGTAAGGCTTGGAAGCTGTTGATTTCTCAATTCACAAAGGTAGCACTGGAAGATATTTGAGAAGAGCAAGTGTCTTTTTTCCATCCTTCAGCTTGACAGTCAGACTAGACCTGTTCTGGGGAAAACTGTCACCTTGGAAAGGTCATTCACGTATTCAAGTAGCAGCACAGAGGAACAGAAAACTCTTTCAAAGCAGGTGTCCAGAGACGCAACAGAAGATATCTGCTTGTATCTTATTATACCTGTCATCACGGAAATCTGGTGAACTAGTCTCCGGTTGCCACCAGGAGAAAGAAGTTACAGTGAACAATAACTAAGAGGCCCATGGGGAACACTTGAGGCATCATCTTTTGTGCAGACTGAAAGCTCTTTTTTACCATGTGGAAGAAGAACAAATAAGTAAAATTTCAGTATGCCACTGATGGGACACATGTGAAGCACTAGGAAAAATTAAAAGGTTGAGTTAGTTGCATTTCTTGCTGAAGTTAGATCGTTATCTCTATATGGACAGAATCGAGAGCAGGTTTTCTTTTTAAAGAAAGGAGAAATCAGTCAGTCTGGCACAGGAATATAAACCCCCTTTTGTTCCTCAAAGTCTAAAAGTGCTTGCTGGAATAGATTGTATTGTGTGAAAAGCTCTTGGAGCAGATGTACCTTTGCAGTTATATGGTTACATGCAGTTACATGGTTCTTAGCCTTTGCATGGAGAAATACAACAGTCCTGGTGATGGGCTGTTATCTGACACTGAAAATGTTGCATGTGGAGAGACTGTAGCAGTCCAGCGGTAAACTAGTGTTTGGTTGAACAAAAATGTGAAATGCAGTTTTGTTCCATAATATTTCTCTGTCCCATTAAGGCAACTTGGAAATAAAGGTCATCAAAGCTGAAGCTAGCTTTGTACCTTATGAGTCTCATTTAACTGATCTGTGACTGAGCTGGAGAGGGACAGGACTGTGCTGATCAAATCTTTGTAACCGAAAAAAGCCAGTTAGAGAACAGACCTCCTCTGTTTGTCAGGCTTTCTCTAATGGACAAGAGTACCTGGGAGCTTTATCTTGTGTGATAAGTAAAGAATTCAGTTGTGCAGGGCTTTTTTAGTAGTGGTGCTGGATTTTAATATGAACTACTAATGATGTATTTTAGATTAGGTCTTGTTCCACATAAATACTCCTGTGCAGGCATGTATTTGCATACAATTTTTCATAAAAGTGAAATAATCCAGAACATGTCCACCTGATGGCTCTGACCTCTCTCTCTTTGAATCAACACACTTCCATGGCGTTTTGGTTTTCCCAGATGAGCAAGCTGTGGGCTCTTCACTCACCTGCTGTTTGGTCTATATGCTCTGGAATTCACTTTGCAACGTGTTGTAGGAAGCTTTTCTAAGGACACCAGATTTTTGCAAGTGCAAGCTCAAATACTGGTTCCTACAATTTTTTTCTATTCATTTGTATTTTTGGGTTGTTGTCAGACAGCAATGTGGGACCATTGCTTGGTAGCACGATTCTGAGAATCATTAAGGTATTTAGGCTGCAGCAATGTGTTTGTGTGATTGCGCAGCCTGGTAGCTCAGGCTGTTTATCTGCTGCGGCTGATTGGGGTGGTGGAAGAAACTGAACTGCTGCTTTCAGATGCCCTTACCTGCAGCAGCCTCTCCTGGAGATGGTTTTGCGTATGGAAATGAGCATGGCCTGATCAGGAGAGGTAGCTGTGCAGGACAAGGGCAGCTGCCGGTGGGAGCACAGCCTCTGCATGCTGCAGGTCAGCCTGGCAGCGCCGGTGCTGGTCCAGGGTAACTCTGTGCAGGAGCACATGGATGCAGTGGTCTCCCTCTGCCTGGCTCTCCAGACAGCCTGGGAAGTTGCTGTGTATCGCTGCTCCTGATCTGTTCCCTTTCAGAACCAGCCTTCCTGGTGTGTCAGGAGAGAATTTGACTTAATCTCTTCGGAAATTCGCTAACTAGCAGAGGCCCATGATGTCAGAATCCTTAAACTCATTATAGCGTCTTTGTCAATGAGAACTACTTCTGTAGAAAAACATTTTTCCTACGGTTGTTCTGGGCAATGGCTTGCCTGCCATTCTCCTGACTTCAGGCTTTCCCAAGCAGTGTTTTTCTAAGCCGGAAGGCAGCCAGAAGATTGTAGGGCACGCGTTCATGGCAAGGCTTGGTGCTGCCATCTCAAGGGCTGCTTTATCACATGCTTGAGCTTGTCTGGGAAGGGAGCAGGGAAGTGGAAGCCTTATTTAGGAAAAGAGGTGCAGTAAGCTCTGGAACACACCGAAGAGGCAGGAAGGCTGCTTCTGCAAATTGCAGCAAGTCCATTGGGCTGCACAGTGGTCCTCCCTAGGGCTTTGCACTCCTGTTTTAGTCACAGGGCTTTTTAAGGTTTTTGTAAAATAATTTTGCAGAAAACATGTGAAGCTCATTTTCCATTTAATCTTATGAAAGGTTACTGAGTGAAGTTAACAGTGCAGACTTCAGTACCGATTCTGTGAAATATAGGTGCAGGTATGTCACAAGTTCATTGGTTTTTGGATGCACACAATTGATACTGTCCTTGAGAGGACCACATCAATATGGGTTTCCCTTGATTTTTGACATGTGATAGAGAATGTTTGCTATCTTGCTGTTACTTGGATGTACTGTAGCAAAAGCCTTGGGTTTTGCTGTTCCAGCATTTTGGAGTTGGAAATCCTGTGGATTTCCTCAGGGAATGTTTGTTCCTTATGTGCTGTAGGATGTGCTTGACTGGGGATGATGATTTTGGCCAAGAACACTGCACCAAAATGTTTTCCGCACAATGGGCTGCTCCTGCATCAAAATCAGCAGCTGTTTCCTCGTAGTGCTATCTTCTGCAGCACTGTCCTCTGCCAATTCTCTCTTCTCTCCCTGAGGAGAGTGCACATTGGAGAGCTGATTCATCAGCCCAGTGATAAGCTGTGCTCAAATTAGTCCTTTCCCCAGGCTTCAGAATATTGTCCAAACATGAACAAGAGTGCATAGCGCTAAGGTATTAGTGTACAGCTCTGGTCAAGTTATGTCCTTGGCATTTCTGAGGGTCCTGATACCCCATTTGAAAGTGGAGCCATTTCTGTCCCCTTTTGCAGGCAGCTGCCAGATCTGCTTGCTCCATTCCCAACACTGACCTTTTTGATTCCTGTCGTTCCTGTTCCCCTATTTGGCTGTTCCCTGTTGTCTACTACTCAAACCCCTAAAAGAGAAGTAAACTGCCTGATTAAGAGATTTTTTTTAAATTTGTTTTTTTGTTTGTTTGTTTGTTTTTCAATTTGTTCTTCAACTGTTTCTTCCCTTTTCAGGGAGAAAACACTGAGGAGCACCAGAGGATCTACATCTAGGTGGTGATAATGTGTGTGTGAGAAGTGGTATCTCTCAGATTTCAGTGGCTGATAAATGCTCATGGTTGGGATGATGGGTCAACATGCATATATAGTTCAGGAACTGGGAAAGCACTGAAGTAGAAAAGAAATTACAGAAAAATTATTCTAGTCTCTAGAAATAATAATAATTATTTGGGTTGGTTTTCCCCCCCCTTGGTTAAAATATTGCTTCTCAACTCCTTCAGTTTTGGAAAGCCCTTACAATCTTATGTCAGAGTGAGCCTGAACGTGAAGAAATATTCCCTCCATCCCTTGATATCTCCTTCATGTAAGATCTAGGTTACCTGTCTGGAATCGTGGAGGACAGGAAGGGCCAGGGCAGTTAGGCATCTTAGGTATGTGTCTGTAGAGGTCTCCTTATATTGGAGGCTGGTGATGCTTCGTGGCAAGATGGAAAGGGGCCACCTTTGGGAAGCAGTGGGTCAATCAGCAAAGCACTCAGCGATGTTACTTGCTGGAGTGCTCTGAGTGCTGTGGGACCTCGTCGTCTACCCTGCTTAGCTGCTGGCTTGCCACCTGTCTTGTTTTGGACCATGCTTGGCCTTCAGGCCTTTTGGCAGCATCAGTCTAGCTGTAGAATGCATGTCATGTTACAGGAGGAAAGGGGAAAATACACCTATGTGAAAAAATACACCTATATTTCTCAAACTGGAAATCAAAGAACTGTATGGTGTGCTTTTCTGTCCTTGATTGTTCACATAAACATACTAGTCCCTGTTTCTTAGTAGTTTTAGTGATAATAAAGGTGCATATTGTAGGGAAGATTGAAAAAGCACCTGTCCATAAGATACCTGAAGCAAAAGTTCTATTAAGACAAACAAAACCCCCAAGCAACAGAACTGTATTGCAGTATAGCACATAGTACTCAAAATGCTTTTTAGCGGAATGTATCTCTTCCCTGCAGTGCCAGTGCTGGGTTTTGGCCAGGATTTTGGAGCAGCTCTCTGAGGATTTGTCTCCACGGAGGAGAGAATCTCAGTGCCAGGGGAGTCGTGGCTTCCAGTGCCTGCGTTAACCGCATGTGCAGTGCAGTAGGAGCAGGCCAGGGGATCAGATTTCAGTTTTACTTGCTCTGTCCACTTAATGCTCTCTGAATTTGAGTTAGCCTTCTCACTGGACTGACTGTCTTCCCTGTGCATGTGCTGCAGAGCTCTCTGAAGGTAATCTGACCAACTAACCTCTGCTCATGGACTGTTGCTCCAGAAGGTGTCAAATTGTCCTCTTCCCCATTTTTGAGGGATGATGCTAGCATGCCATTGTCCTGTCAGTAGTGTCTGTATAAGCCTCTTGTGGGAACAAGCTTTATTTCTCTTTCTGCTCACTTGGGTGACCTGTGCAACCTACTGCCTGGATCCCCTCCTGACTCGTGAGGTGGGTGATGTCAGGGAAGATGGGTGTTTTTCACTATCAGCTGCTCCAGGAGCACACCCAAATGACCAGACTCCCACTGGCCATCCTGTTGTTTGGGGAAGAAGTCAGAAGTAAGAGCTTTCTCTGAAGTTTTGCAGCTGCTTTTTGTCTGGACCTGGTGGAGAAGCTTGCTCTGGTAGGGTGCCGTTGCTCTTAAGGCACAAGATGACCCATCAGTGGGCACAGCTTTTATGTGTGGAGAGTCATAGCCAAGGCCTTCTGCCATCAGATAGTATGGCATCTCTGCTGTCACCGAATTAAATGTTAGCAGTCCAGACCTTGTCCAAGAGAGTGACTGCCATCTGTAAAGTATCATAACTCTCAGTTCCTGCCACTAGTGGTGAGCAGATGTGGCGTGAGCAAGTTTGGTGTGGGTGTAGTTATGATCAGGTTTTCCAAGGCTCTCTTCCAAACCTTTTCCCTCCATGTAGTGGGACTTATCAACAAGGTAACCTGGGCCTTTGGCCCTCTGTGGATCCCCAGGCAGTGTGAGCAGTGTTGATTCTAGCCTCGTGCCTGGCCCAAGACTGCTGTTAAGTAAACAGTGGGGACAGCCCTGTGTTAGTCCTGCCAGTTTCAGACCATGGAAGGGAATTTCCCACCACAGCCTCATATCTTACCTTGCTGAGGTGTAACATGCTGCCTGGTTCTTCCTGCACAAAAGGTGAGAAACAAATATATCCAATGCCTTTTGAGTCACGAGTGGCTGCTGTGGACACTGAGGATGTGGGTGAACCTTTTCCGAGGCTGTAATTTCCACCTCCTACACCTGCTTCAGAAAGTTGAAGTACCCAGCATGGCGCTCACCTAGGACATTTATTACAAAGGAAAACCACTGTGATCAGTGGCTGGGAGCAGACAGAGTGGAACGGGGGAATGAAACTTACATGCTGTGACTTATTAGTCAGACTTGGAACATGTCTGTGCTGAATAAAAAGCAAGAGATTCCTGATAGACTCTGGATCTGCTTAATCTGCCCTCCCCATTTTTCCATGCTTATGCATGCACACATGTGTGTGTTCTGTTCCTGGTGGCACTCAAATCAACCACTCCTTTTTGTCCCCTTTGATTAGTCTTGACAGCGTTTTTTGCTGGGCCTTCAACCCTTTGGGTCTTCCTCATGTCCAGGTTTCTGCCTTGTGACAGGGGCTGTCCTTGCCTCTGAGACCTCCTCTGCATCAGAGGACCTTTTGGAGGAGAGAAAAACAAACTAGTTCTTTCTGTATGGATATAATGCAGGGCTCTCACTAGTTTCCCCAGGTTTGTAATGACAGCGTAGCATAGTGGGAAGAAGATGGAAGGCAGTATAAACTGATAGACCTATTTTTGATCCTCCTGTAAGGGACAGGTGAAGTTGAGCTCTGAATAGGATATCCTACCATGCGTGGTAATTCCCACTTCGCTATGGGCAGTGCTGTAGTGCAGGAATCTGTCCTGCGACCTGCTCAAATTTGCAGCAAGGGAAGGCAGAGAAGCATGGCAGGAGCAGGAGGGAGAGGCAGAGTGTGAAAAGGAGGGAAGAGGGCTCCTCCAAAAATGTTGATCCTTTGGGTACATGGGTTTGTTTTGTTTTGTTTTGCTGGCCTGTGGTGGAGAGCTAGTTGGGACTATCTGGTGGTCTTTGAGGGCACCCCATCAGTAACTGTTGTGAATCTGCTTTATGCCACACAACAGCCCACCTGGATCAAGGGATGACCTAGGCCTGTGTGGTTCTGGAGTTGTACCCCGCTGGATAATGAGGGGGACATAGTCAGGGCCTTTGTGGTCTGTGTTAGAAAATGCTGTGTGCAGGTGTGCTTGGTCAGCAGGACTGAGCAAGGCCCTTGTACAGTGCAAGGAGCAGAGAGATGCTATTATGGTTCAGCTGCTTACCATGCTATGAGCACCAGCAATCTTCTGCCCTCGTGGAATTGCTTTTAAAGGCATGACAGCCTTCCCAGTCAAGCTGCTGATGTTTGGCTCTCTGCAGACTCAAGATCAGTGAGTGTGCTGTAATTCAGCGGGAAGATTCATATGCACACATCCTTCTTCCCTAGCAACGGGTATAGAAAAGCAATGCACTTACCAGGGTTGGAAACAGATGAGTTAATGCAGGAGGCTGCTGCTGTTGGCCATGGGGGAGAATGGACAAAGGGAAATGTCCATTCCCTGCACATCAGTGTTCCCTCATAGCACTTACAAGCAGGGTCTGGGAGTAGGAGGCATAAGGACTGTGCTGTGTTCCAGTATCTCCTGTGTGATGACCCTGGCCCCAGCTTGTGTCACCAGCAGGGTTTAGAGTGACACACCAGGTGGATCTTCTGATTTGGTTTCATCTGAAGGGAATCTGACTTGTGCACACCAAAATCACTCTGTGGTCCAAGTTGCGGGAGCAATAGGGCATTTCCTTCAAAAGCAGGCTGGTGCTGTGTATTAATGTACTATTATAGATCAATGGAGCCTGCTGGCTATGAGTAGGGCTCAGTGGTGTTCTTGCAGGACTTCCCTTGTTGCTTTTTCCAGCTTCTCTTAGTAGACGCAGGTGCTGGAGGTCTTGTTGCAGTCTTAATTCCTCTGAAAGAAGCTATTTTTGTAGCTCATGTGCTCTTTGTTGCAGCATGGCTGTCCTGGGAGTGACCTCCCGAGTTGTTTGTTTGGATGTGTCCTTGTGATCTTGTGTTTGTGGCGCATGTTAAGGAACCAGTTCATACCTGCAGGATGTTGGCCTGGGTCTGAGAGAACCACATCGGACACCTCCAGCGTTGAGGAGGGTATGTGCGCAGTGTTGTGTCTGTAATTACAGATGGGTTATACCTGGCTGCATATTGGCGTTTACGAGCACAGGTTATATGTGGTCAGTTTGATGCCCAAGTACTAACAAAAGCCACAAAGTGGCCACATTTGGCATATACAGCAGAAGGGAAGACTGCGAGAGGCCAAACCTAGTTCATACACAGTGTGTGTTTCTGGACAAACTTTTCTTGACATGCTTATTCTGGAATTTAATCAATTTTGAAAAAGGCGTTATCCGATTCACAAGAGGTAGACAAATTATCTGAAACAAATTGTGAGCTGAATGGCTTTAATCCAGGAAATAAGAATAAATTGGATATACTGTCCCTTCTCCCATAGATGTACTTCTCTTAAGCAAACCTTGGCTTTATATATATTTTTTTGTTTGCTTTTAATAAACAGAGAGGATATGCAGCATTTGATTTCTGTCTTTCTAAGGTTTTGCATGTTTCTGTTGCCTTGCTTTGGAGTACTTTACAATGATAAATAAACTACCTTTTGGTAGTAGGGGAGGAGCTGGCAACAGAGAAAATTTCCTTATTTTTTTAATTTTGTGTGGCTATGAGAAGAAGAAATCTTGAATTTAAGCTAGCTGTTTTCTTGTCTTTAGTTTTTTTACAGAAGACTAAAATGAAACCACAGCTGGATGGGAACATTTTTATCAGTAGAAAAATAGTTCAAAACTGGATAGGGGAGTTAAGCAAGTATGCTCTGTTAAAAGGTTTCAGAGCAGCTCATTTTAAATTGTCTGAATTTAAGTCTTGCTGGCTTCCATAGTGCAATAGCAGTGTAGTGCAAGGTCTTCAAAGACAAACATACAAGGGTCAGTCCGAGATTGAGGTAATTGAGGCATGTATATTTTTAACTTAGAAAGGCCTATAATTTTTTGAAAATCCATAACTTTACCATATGGCAAGTTGCAGACTCAGGTGATTTACAGTGTATGAAAGTAGTAAAAACCTGCCACTGACCAAACTTGTTCGAAGGAAGCCTGTAGTTAGTGGGGTTCCCCAGAGGTCAGTATTAGGACTGATCCTGTTCAACCTGTTAATCAATGACCTGGATGAAGAGACTGAGTGCACCCTCAGCAAGTTTGCTGATGATACCAAACTGGGTGGAAGGGCTGACACACCAGAGGCTGTGCTGCCATTCAGCGAGACCTGCACAGGCTGGAGGGCTGGGCAGGGAAGAACCTGATGAAGTTCAACAAGGGGAAGTGTAGGGTCCTGCACCTGGGGAGGAATCACCCCCCACATCAGTACAAGTTAGGGGTGGACCTGCTGGAAAGCAGCTCTGCAGAGAAGGACCTGGGAATTCTGGTGGACAAAAGGTTGACCACGAGTCAACAATGTGCCCTTGTGGCCAAGAAGGCCAACAGTGTCCTGGGGTCCATTAAGAAGAGTGTGACCAGTAGGTCAAGGGAGGTTCTCCTCCGCCTCTGCTCTGCCCTGGTGAGGCTGCGTCAGGAGCACTGCGTCTAGCTCTGGGCTCCCCACTTTAAGAAGGACAAGGAATTACTGCAGGGAGTCCAGCAGCAGGCTATGAGGATGATTAGGGGTCTGGAGCATCTTTCTCATGAAGAGAGACTGAGAGAGCTGGGTCTGTTCAGCCTGGAGAAGAGAAGGCTGAGAGGGGATGGTTGGTTGTTGGGTGGTTGTCAAGAGGATGGGACCAGACTGCTTTCAGTGATGCCCAACGATAGGAGGAGAGGCAATGGGCACACACTGAAGCATAGGAGGTTCCATCTGAATATAAGGAAAAACTTCTTTGCGAGTGCCAGAACACTGGAACAGGCTGCCCAGAGAGGTTGTGGAGTCTCCTTCTCTGGAGACATTCAAAACCCGTCTGGACATGTTCTTGTGCAACCTGCTCTAGGTGAACTTTCTCTAGCAGGTAGTTTGAACTAGATGATTTCCAGAGGTTACTTCCAACCCCAACTATTCTGTGATTTGCTATCATTGTATGTGCAGAGATATTTCTGATCTAGTTTCATACTCTGGAGTCCCTCAACTGTCTGTTGTTTACCCTGGGATTGAAGAGCTGTCAATGTGTGAGTAATGCTAGTTGGAAGAATACTTGGGAGTATATGGCTGAGTGATGAGATGTCTGTCTTTTAGCTAGGGAATACCTGGAAGAAAGACAGAGTTCTTCAAGGTCAGAGAAGCGAGGAGCTTAAAGTTTATATAGAGGCAAGTATTTAACCAGTATCTTCCCATTTCCCTCCTCCCACCTTTTATTTTGATGAGCGCATTAAGAGATTTAGCATAACTCAACAATCTAAAACAACTGTGGGTAGGTTAACAGGTATCTTTCTAGAGCAGGAGTTTCAAATATCCAAGTTATCTTTCAATTTTTCTGGATGTAAGACCCTCTCTTAAATGACTTTTTCTCTTCTTCCTTTAATGAAAGTTTGCTACAACTAGGAGAAGCTTCCTTGACACAGTTGTGCTTTTCCTGTCTATCTGAAGTATCTCTTCCCGCACAAATAAACCATAATTTTGATAACCCATATCCTGCCCTTGAAAATAAATCTTCCGATAATTTGTTTTAAGGTCAGAGGCAGCAGGCTGTTGGGGGACTTTAAACACATTGGAGATAACAGGGCAGGGGTCTTCAGGGGAAGAAGGTGGCAGCTGTAAGGAAACAAAATAAGAAAGAGATAAGTAGTCTTTTGTTGCCAGAATATATGACCTGAGTTGCTGCTGACCTGAGGTTTTGTTGAAGGTGTGTCCTGGATTTGGGAGTGGGGGGGTTTGTTTTGTTTTTAACAGCTAATCCAGAGGGTGTCTTGAGCTTTTTTGGGGTTAGAAAATCAGAAATACTTCAAGGTGGCAGTTCATAAGCATGAGACTGAAGTGTTGCATCTAAACAGAATGACAGAAAGATTATGCTGAGGATTTTGCTTTCTGGGTTGTTTGTTGGTTTTGTTTGTTTTTAAAGCAGCTCTCTGAAACCAAGGAGAAGTAATTCCGTGTATGCTCTTAACCCTTAGACTTGTATGGCGGAATTGGTGGTCTGACGTACTTGTTGCAGTGCTCATGTAGCTAAGATTCGTAAAACAGTCTTCTTAGTAGAATATATTTTCTGGTAATGCTTCATCAGAGATCGTGCCTTTTTTTTTTTTTTTTTTTTTTTTTTTTTTTTTTTTTTTAGATAGAGGAATAAATATAGAACAACTCAGGTTCTAAAAATAACCACTTGCATTGACGTCTGCACTTTTTTTTTTCTTTTTTTCTTTAAAAGAGACCTTTTGGGATACTTAGCAAGATGCTTCATATCTCCTCAGAATCATTTTGGGTGCAGTGATTTTGAGGGAGAGACAAGTCAGCTGATCTTAGAAAATAGCTTATCTTGGTTTGATTTAAGAGTGCGATGTGGGAATAGAGCAGATGCTGAGGAAGAGACTTGATGTGGGTAATGGCATGAGAGGTTGCTTTAATTACTGCAGCTGTAGAAGCTGGGCATTTGCAACCTCAGAGATTAGAAGATTGCTCAGCTCTTGTGTTCATGGAAAAAGAAAAAAGATACTAAATACTTCAATCAAACCCTAAGATATGTGATAGATCTCACTGAAAAGGTGGTCCCTTGATAAGAAAGCTGCTTTTACTGACTGGCTTCTGTTTCAGTCCAGGATCTAGTAATTCTGTCATCCTTTTAAGTGTGAGATGAAGGCATGAATAATCTTCCAAAAGATCTCTAATCTTAGAAGCTGAGATTTCCAGGCAGGAGAAGATTTACTTGAAATGGATTTTGAAGTAATTCTCCATTTGCAGATGATCTGCTGTGGACATGATTCTTTGTGCATAGTTGGCCACTTGATCACATTCCAAATAGTCCTTTGAGATCTGTGGCATGAGAATGAACTGGTGAATCAGTTAACATATTTAAACCAGTTTAAGATTAGATTCTAACTTCAGTACTCTGTCATGTAGAACTTCAAAGTTTTATTAATTCGGTCCCACACTCCCTTATTCACAAACTGTGCACACGTTTCAGTATCCAGAATCAGGGAGATCAGCCCAAGCACGTGCGTGATATCCACTGTCAGGTGCTGTCAGAAGTGGATTGCGTGATGCCTGGGGAGGAAGGGGTCAGGGCTTTTTGGCATCTGGCAGGTTATGGAGCATCAGGCAGCTGCTGCTTTATGGCAGTCAGAGCAGACCACTCCTGCAGCACGTTTCTGCAGCCCACCAGGCATTTTGGGGCCATGATCACATCCCCCATCCCCACCCGTAGCTTCTCCTTCTCCACCGGTGAGCTGAGAACACATCACATTCCCGGTGGCATTGCTGCGGCTGCTTCTCTCTTTGAACTTAGTAACGGGTCAGACGTAAATCACAGTTTGGACATAAAAATAGGCGGCACCTGCTTCAGTCGCGCTGGCCAGGGGTGAGCTGGGGCCCTGCTGGCGTGAGCAAGAGCGGTCTGGTGAGGTTTTCTGCGCCTGTTGCGGGTGGAGCGGCCACAGCAATGGGGAGGAGCGTGGGCAGCCCCTTGGCAGGGTTGTTGGCAGGAGTCCTGCAAGATTAATACAATACCCATGCTGGTTTACCCTGGGATCGCAAGTATTTTCTTTCTCCTCAGTCGTGTGCTCTTCTGTTAGACGTGTTTTCTGTTGGTGTTTTGTGTTTGGTTTTTTATTTTCTTTTTTTTGTTGTTTTTCTTTGTTTGGTTTTGGGTTTGTTTGTTTGTTTGTTTCTTCTTCTTCTCTGCTTTCAACCTCTAATGTAGCAATTTACTCTCTTGCTGCGTTTGACCAAGGCCAAGCTAGGACCATGTAAAGGTAATGTATCCTCTTAGGAATTACATTGTTATTTTATATTACAGTTAGTTCAAGCTTCATCAGGCTTTTGGAAATCTATTATTTATGTAATTTTTTGATCAATTTAAAATGCTGTTAAGATGGTATTAAAAAACTTTCCCTGTATAAACAAGGAAAAATACATTAGTTAAAAGGTCCAGTGCATAGGTTTTCCTGCAGAAGATAAGCTAGGTCTTCTCTCCATCTGTTAGCTCTGTTGAAGGTTAATATTTTTATTATTTTATTGTTAGCCACTTTTTCTTGGAAAGGAGTATGCGTAGTAGGATTATGCGTATCTGTAACTTTTTGGAGATCCTAAAGATCTCTTTCATCCCAAATTATCACCTCTTTCACTGCAAAATGGCTTCACCCATAACAAAGAAGAATATAAACATAACTCCCATTTTTAAAAAGGGAAAAAAAAAAAAAGAAAGTACAGGGAACTATGGGCCAGACAGTCTCACATCTGTGCCCCGCAAGATCGTGGAGAAGATCTCCTGGAAACTATGTGAGGGCACGTGGAAAATAAGGACGTGATTAGTGACACACAACATGGCTTCACAAAGGGCAAATCGTGCCTGGACAAGTCTGGTGACCTTCTGTAACAGGGCTACAGCGTTGATGGGTAAGAGAAGAGCAACTGATGTCATCTATCTGGACTTGTGCAAAGCATTCGACACAGTCCTGCACTGTGTCTAAATTGGAGAGACGTGCATTTGACAGATGCACCACTCTGTGGATAAGGAATTGGCTGGATGGTCACACTCAAAGAGTTGCAAGCAACAGCTCAGTGGCGTTCCTCAGAGGTCAGTATTGGGACTGGAGCTGTTTAATATCTTTGTTGGCAACATGGACAGTGGGACTGAGCGCATCCTCAGCAAGTTTGCCAACAACATCCAGCTGTGTGGTGCGGCCAACACACTGGAGGGAAGGGACGCCATCCAGAGGGACCTTGACAGGCTTGAGAGGTGGGCCTGTGTGAACCTCATGAAGTTCAACAAGGCCAAGTGCAAGCTCCTGCACATGGGTCGGGGCAATCCCAAGCACAAATACAGACTGGACAGAGAATGCATTGAGAGCAGCCCTGAGGAGAAGGAATTGGGGATGTTGGTTGATGAGAAGCTCAACATGACCCAGCAATATGCACTTGCAGCCCAGAAAGCCAACCGTGTCCTGGGCTGCATCAAAAGGAGTGTGACCAGCAGGTTGAGGGAGGTGACTCTGCACCTCTGCTCTGCTCTGGTGAGAGCCCACCTGGAGTACTGCCTCCAGCTCTGGGGCCCCAAACATAAGAAAGTCGTGGAGCTGTTGGAGTGAGTCCAGAGGAGGGCTGTGAAGGTGATGAGAGGGCTGGAGCACCTCTCGTTTGAAGACAGTCAGAGGGAGTTGGGGTTGTTCAGAGAAGAGGAGGGGTTGTTGGAGAACAGGAGGCTCCAGAGAGGCCTTTTAGCAGCCTTCTAGTGCCTTAAGGGGGCGTACAAGAAAGCTGGAGAAGGACTTTTTACGAGGGCGTATAGTGATAGGACAAGAGGTAATGGCTTTCAAGTAAAAGAGTGTAGATTTATATTAGGTATAAGGAAGGAATTCTCCACCATGGGGGTGGTGAGGCACTGGAACAGGCTGCCCAGAGACTTTGTGGATGCCCCATCATGGGAGGTGTTCAAGGCCAGGTTGGATGAGGCTTTGAGCAACCTTTTCTGATGGAAGATGTCCCTGCCCATGGCAGGGAGGTTGGACTAGATGACCTTTAAAGTCCCTTCCACCCCAAACCATTCTGTGAATATTTTTTTTCTCAGGATACAGGTGTATTTAACTGTTCTTTCCTTATTTGTGCTACTGAATGAGATATAACAAATGCAGCTAGTTTCACCATTGCTTGTTCAGATCTTACTTTTAGCAGTTCGTAGTTCTAAAGCTTTCTCTAGAAGGCTTTTACTTAATCAGAATGCTAAGGGGTTTGGGTGAGGAGTAAATTTTTAATTCGCTTAAGTGCTCTATGATAGACTTTATTTCTGAAATGTGATTTACGTTTGTTAAAGTTCTTAACTATATCCTTTTAATTTCACTTGTATTTGAATTATGAATAGTGAATGAACAGAAATATGTTTAGTTAGTTTAGTCTAACCAGGGCGAGTAAAATAACTGAGTAAGTGGATCTCTTGGCTACGAAAGCTGCCACGCAGGTTTGTGCCCAGTGCTTGGATGTGGCCATCTCCTGGGGTTTGGTGGTGCTACCACCGATAGCAGTAGGTGCTTTGCGAGCAACTTGGGAGCTTGAAGGATATCTAGCATGGAGGCAGAGGATGAGGTGGGCAACAGTGAGGCACATGAAGGGCAGTGTTGGAGAATTTTTAGGCAAGCTTGCTTGACTCCTGGCCATGGTGGCAGTCTCTTGCTGAAAGGGACTACATGTGGACAGCAAAGGGGGTTGTATGGGTGAGCTCAAGGCGATGATGTGAGTCTGGCATGCTAGGCACACACAGGTTGCTGGGAGTTTTAACCCTGGTGTGGCTAATACTCCATATAAATATTTTTTTGTTTTGGAACCTTACAAATTTGAAGCCTATAAAGAAAAGGTATTTCTGCTGAACACAAGCTGCAATTCTCAGATCCCATGAGGGTAACTCATTCCTATTAACTTTATCAGTGAATTCGTAAGAAAATTATTGATTTGGAGTACCTGGAAAGTCTACATGTAGAAGATCAGAGCATGAAAGTTAATGATCAATTTCTTCTCGTTAGTGGATAATTATAAGGAATTGTGTTTTGGGATTATTATTTTTTCCTGACTGAAGGCCATTTAAAGATCCTACAGCTCTAAGTGTTATCTATGAATCTGTTGCACACCGAAGGTGATGTCAGAGCAGTGGGAGAAAAGGTTGTGCAAACTCAGCTGTGGACAGGAGGCTTCCCCTGGGGTGCAGTGCGGGGACCCTCAGCCCCAGGGTTTGGGACAGGGCACAAAACGAAGGCGCTGGAGGGGTACCCTATAGTGAAAGGAACAGTGAGAGGTCAGAAGAAATCAGCAGAGGGTGTTTGCAACTGGTTTGGGTCGTGGGTTTTTGGTTTTGGTTTTTTTTAAGATTTGTGAAAGAAAGAGGGATGTTAGGAAATGAAGCTTATCCCTTGCCCTGCAGAACATTCTTGTGTGTGTTTTCTATGCTGCTCCACAGCTGCTCTCTCTCTATGTTATTTAAGAGCTGAACATAGCACCTAACTATCCTTGTTTCTGTTAAGGCAGTTCTTTATGTAGCTCTACGTTAGGCAGAACTGTTCTTCTATTACCATTAATGTTTTCTATAACGGGCATATTCTAAGCAAAAGATTATTCCAGTGTTTAAAAGAAAAAAATCGCCAAAATTATTCTGAACGTGACAGATTTATGTTATATATTGTGATGAGAAAACACTATGTTTACAATTAATTGCCATTTAAAAAAATAATTTAATTCCATTTTCAGAGCCTGCTTCTTCCCAGAAGCCGGTTCAGGCAATTCTTTTATAAAGCACGGATGAGCTTGCATCAACATTCAAGATTTATTCACAATTTAAATTTCATTAATAAACCAAACCAAACCTAGGGACTCCTAAACAGTAGGAAATCTGGAAAACTTGCTGAGCCCATTCAAATTCCCTTCTTACACTTACTCTCTTATGCTGTGTGGTTTTTGTGGGGGATTTTTGTGTTTTGGTTTTTTTGTGTGTATGTGGAGGGTTTTTTTGTTTGGTTTTGTCTTTTTAATGTATATAGGCCTTTAATTAGGAGAAAGGCATAGCAAAACCTCACACATAACTAGTCTCTAAGAAACTGCAGATAAATTATTAAATTTCTTGGGAGTAAACCTGTCTGGGCTTTAACGGGGGTAACATTTCCCAGGACAGGGCACCCTTAACAGGTATTCTGCCCTAGTTTTTTGAGGCAGCTGTGCCTTTCCCAGCTCGTGTCATTTCATATGGCCATGGCTTCCTTTCCTGTGTGTTACAATTGAAGCTAGGAGTAAGATGGAAGATTTCCAACTAAGCACTGCAGTGCTGTACAGACATCTGAGTTAACTTGCTGAGGGCTTAACCTGTTTCTGTTCTCAATATCAGAAGGGTTGTAAACGCTTTAACCAGGAATAATTCGACCACTTCAACTTGGATCAGGACTGTCTAGCAAATCTTGCTGCGATGATCTCAGACATTCCTTGCTCCTCCAGGTGTTACCAGCCATTGGCACTGCAGAAGCGACCAAGCGCAGGTGCTTCAGCCCCAGCAGTTCACAGCTGGAAAAATCCTTGTGGAGTTTGCTGCCTTGGGGAGATAAAAAAAAAGAAAAAGTAATGACAAGAACTCACCTTCATCAGGGGTTTAAACTTACATATTGAGGTGTGAATTGTAACAATGGAGGTGCAGGCTGTGAAGGTGTTCCAGCTATGAAGGAGAGATCCCTAGCAGAAGGCTGGGATGGAGAAGAGAGGGCAGTAATGTTTTAGGCTGCCACAGCTGAACCTGCTGGAGGATGTTTATCCATCAGAACAGTGGCTCCACAGAAGGTTATGGAGAAAGATACATTTAACTGGTCTGGTGGTGCTCAAGCTCTCTCTCAATGAGTGAACAGAAAACTTTGCAGTCGTGAGACTGCAGATACATTAATCCGCTTCGTTCTTGTTTATCTGTTCCCCATCTTAAAGAGAGAACCTCAAAACTGAAGGGTTTGGTTGCAAGTTGCAATGGAAAATTAAATGCTTTGTTCACTGCGGAAATCTAATTTCCATCTTGAAAAGGCAGTCTGTCTGTTACTGATCCATCTAGGTCAGTAGTCTGGCTTATAATGGGTACCTTACAAAAGGATTCACAGTCAACACGATGACTCTGTCATATCCTCCTAATTTCCATTTCATTAGTGATTCCAGTTCCTCTCTTTTCAGTCTGCTTGCACCACCTCCAACAGCCACGGCAAGAATGTTCGCAGGTCAGTTCTGCATTATGGGGGAGGGGAGGTGGGACACTTCTGGTTGTCTGTGTAAACCCTTCATATTTTGTTGACATTCTCCCTAATTTTTCCCAACATGCATGAAGACCTCTTTTTCTGCAAGCAGTTTCAATAATTTCCAGTTATCATTAGGGAAGCATTTAGTTTTTAGGGGCGATGTTCTAAGAGATGATGGTCACAGTAGTAGGATGGTGGTGACAGGAAGTAATTTCCCGAACTTGTTCTGTTAATACCTATGTGATTCCGTAAGACATTGAGAGAGGTTTGCCGTGAAACCAGTTTTACCGTTTAGGAATAAAGTTGTGATTAAAAACATATTATCAAGCCTTTTTTTTTTTTTTTTTTTTTGACTGCCATTCCTTCATCAACATCAGAACATCAGGAGATTATCATGTGGAAAATGGTCTTTAAGGAACTGACTGAGCTGTGGGTCAAGCAACTAACCAGGAGATTCAAATATATCAATACTTTCCATGGTGAGGAAGAAAACTGACCAGAAAATAGATTCAGTAGTTTCAATAATTAAAAAAAAAAAAAGCCAAAACCAAGACGACCAACACCAACCGACCAAACAAAAAAACCCAAACAAACAATCACCCGCCACAAAAAGAGTGATGACATCTTCCCCTAGTGAGGTGATACTGAAGGCTGATTGTCAGGTTTTATTTAGCTTTTCCATTAGTAACTTCCAAGGTGTCTGCAGCTATTTCTTCCCATGCTGTCTGTCACCATCTCTTTTGGGCAGGATCTTTTACTGTGTAACAGTTCCTTTACCAGTCTCCAACTTTGCATGTTTAATGTGACACCACACGTACAGGTATTAAATAATGTTTGCTGAAAATCGAGCTAGCTGAGACATATTTATTTTGAGTAAACTCCCTACAGCAAACCTGTTGCGTCCTGGTCTCTTTGTAGCTTCACATCCTTATTCTCCTTTGTCAGTCTTTGCTGAAATCTTACGTGCTGTTGGCAGTTCTGTAGCCTTTCTTCTATGCGGCAAGTCAAACCTGATCATAAAAGTATGGCACTACAGTCTTTAAATGAATCTGCATCTTCTGCATTTCTAGAGGTATTCTCTAATGGTTTGAATATAGCTGACTTTTAATTGAGTGTTGAAAATCGTGTGTGTTGTTTTTGTTGGTCAATTTTGAAGATAAAGCGTTGCAGACAGTGGTACATGTTTTAAATATGCTTGCCTGGTCATCTGTTCTCCTTCTCTCACATGGCAGCAGTAGAAGGAGGATACCCTTTGTTCCAAAAAACAGCAGATGTGTTTTGACATAAAACTGGCCTTGGGCAATGTGCCAGCCCAGAGGAGCTGGCAGCTAGTAATGTATACAGACATAAAGCTGAGCTAGGTGGGTAGTCGCTAACTGGCATTTCCTAGTATGGTTTGGTTTCAACAACGTGTTTACACAAATTTGTCTGAAGTAGGTTGGAATTGAGTTGTTTTTCGAATGATATGGTATCCAGGGTAAATATATTCAGTATGAACCTATGTGCCTGGTCTTTATTTCTGTTCCTCTGAACACACCATCACAGAAGTCTTTTAAGTGTCTGAATGATTCAGTACTGGTTACATCCTGTGACAGGTACCTGCTGGGCATCCTAATAGACACATACGTTTTATTGTAGACCTTACATCCTCATTAAAATAAGTTGCAAATGAAGTGATTTGTGTGAGAAGAGCATTTTTTCTTCTTACAGCTGTAAACTTCACTAAAGGTAGTGATGGGTTAAAGAAAAGCTTTTGTGATACATCTGACTTCTTGGGTGGATGTTTGAAGAATATTTTTTCTTCAGTTTTTAATTTTTAAGGAAAATCAGGTTTGCAGTCTGGTAAATAAGTTTCTTTGGGGGTTTTCTTTTTTTTTTTTGAAATGTGGCTTGTAGTTTTCTGCATGAAACTTTAATGGCATAAGGCTTGTGGAGTTAGATAACACAATTTAAACAAGCCACCTCTGGGTAAAGTACATCTCTAATTACTGAGACTAAATTATGTGGGAAGTGAGCTTGTGTCTGAAGTAAATCTCCAGTTCAGTAATCTAAAATTAAATAATGATTAGCTTAATTGCTTCAGGATCACAAAAACTGCTCTTAATAAAATATAGGGATTAAGTGCGTGTTTTGAGAATGGGTAATTGCTTCTGCTTCATTTTCAATAACTTCAGTCAAGCCAAGGTTCATATGTAAAAGAAATACCTTTTGCTATGCTAGGAGAAGTAAGCTAGTTCTTGAGTATGCAGGCCCTTTCTTCATTCTGAATAGAAGCTGTAATTTCACTACTAAATATAAGTTGAGATCGCTTGCTTTTCATTTCACAGATACACATCAGTTAGGCCCTCTGAAAGGAATAGTAGATGGTACCTGTTGAGCAGAGTATAGTATTAGTTAGTACATGAGAAGAAGGATTAAGCAGGCTTTTTCCCCGAAGAAAAGAGAAAGTTGTGTAATTTTAATAAGAGGAGTTTGAGTTAAAGAATTTGTGACCCGGGTTAGCAACTGCATGTTGTTTGCATTGTATTTTGCTTCTAACCAAAATATTTTAACCCTCATTCATTGAAGAATGTCTTTTTTGCTTATAGGCAAATGAGAAAGCAAATCTCTTGAAACATAAGCAGAGGTACTTCCCTGGAGGGAGATGAGGATTCTCCTGTTACTCTGAGTGTTGCCAGGTGCCAGAAGTGGTCCCCAGTGGTGGTAAGAAAGAAATCTTCCCCCACATTTCTGTATTTGCGTTTTGTCTGTAGCAATAAGATGCTGTATTTTAATAAAAGGGGGTGCAAATCCTGTTCTTTTCATAGATCTTTATGAATTGCTGGGAGAGGTGTCGGAAGTCTCCTACTCTGAGAATTTGAATTTAGGGATGAAACCAGCGCTTCAGCTTGTTGCTTGCTGTAGTGTTTGCTCCTGCTCTCTCATGTACGCTATATGTGTTGTTAATCATTGCAGTAAAGGCTTAAACACAAATAAACCTCCAGAATACTCTAGAAATACTTAGCTATTGCCTCCCCCCTTGAATATAGGATGGGAACTGTGGCCTTAGAGTGCTCTGAGGACCTCTTTTACACAGTTCTTAGAAATCTCTTGCGTGCTGACTCTGGCATCATCTTAGGCTGCCTTTAATCCAAGCATCCTTAAATTTTGTCTGGTAACCAGATACAGAAATGTTATAGCAGTAAACTTCCTTCTTTTTGTAGTCTCTCATACAAACAGTGACAGCAAAACTGGAAAGCTGATGAGAACCTGCTGACATAGCAATAGGACATGTTTTTTCCAGGACAGGATCTCAAGACCTCAGAGTGGCTAGTGTCAGATGTTGACATTTTAATGATGATCTCTGATAACCCTGCCCCTTCATGGGCTATTAGAAGCTTTTATTATAGGAAAGTAATTTAATCTTGATGATTTTTGCAAAGACCCAGAGTGTTGCTTTAGTATTCTATAACATTTCAAGGTCTGTTATAGGACAAGTAGTCTCCCAAGAAACTTTCATTTCTGTGAGAAATTTCTCAGAGCCCTTATTCATATGGTAGTACATACTGGAACAGCCACAGTCTGTGCTCAGGGCATGCGTTCTGACCCCATGTAAGGCTACATCCATTTCGAAGATGCACATTCTCCTGCTACAGAAGCAGTTAAAGCATTTATCCTGGTTAACATTAGGTGGGCAAATTAACCACTTTCTATGAGCCCCAAATATTTTTTTATCAAAATTTTACCCCTAAAAATTAGTTATTGCAGCTGAATCTGGTTAATGCTGACCCTCTGCAGCTTTGATGGGTGGAGGGAGACCCAGTAGGTTGATTAATGGAAGTAGCCTCATTACAGTGTCATGGTGACCAGCTACTTTCAAAACAGGTTCTACAAAATGCTTTTGTCTGGGGCCATTGCCATCAGCCATAAGAGCAATGCCCCAGAAATACATGAAAGCCTGTTTTTGTGTGCTTGCTTTTCTGTAGTGTATTTTTCAGCTGACACGGCTGCAATATTTGCTTTTCTTCTTTGTGTTTCAGTGCTGAAAATGCCATCAGTGTGTTACTGAGAAGCTAAAATATGCTTGGGGGGCAGGATTTTGTGAATTGTGCACAGGTCTTGAAGCTCTGCTTCTGTTTGGAGAAGAGAAAACTTGGGCTTCTCGTACCCTGTAGGCTGCCAGGCCTGGTGCCTGTGCCCCTCGTGTGGTGCAGGCCTGGTGTCTTATCTCAGGTTGCTAGAACCTGCAAAAGGAGGAAGAATCTGGAAATGAAATGTTCTGAATGAACTGGATGGCCATGCTGGAAGCTGCATGGGTTGAATAATCTCATGAATAATTCCTTCAGCCTTCACCTTCTTGATTATTCAGATAAAATCCTGAGTGGGTCAATAGGTATTAATATGGATTAGAGAAATTGTACTCAGAGCTTTTTAGCATCCCAGGGGATGCTTCTTCTGCAGAACAAATCACCATTTCATGAACCAGAGCAAAACTGGTACCAACAGGCACACAGTCACGGAAGTGAGGGACTGAATTATGGGGAGGCCAAATTATGGTAGCATTTACCATAGCAGCCACCCCCTCCTGTTGGGGTTTGTGCATAGGCAAGAAGCCCTGTAGGTATCATCAGCTGATATTGTCCTTGTTGTGTGTCTTCTTGAGGGGCTTTATCTTTGTCAGACTTGCCAGTGTTAACATTTCTAACAATTGTTGGAAGATTAAATTTTCATATAAACTTAGTCAGGGGCCAAAGAGAGAAAAAAAATCATCTTTGCAAAGCACTTGCGGACATAAATATCCAACAGGCTAGACCAAAAAACAGCTCTCAAAAGTAGTCAAGGTTACAATTTTGAGAATTTTCTGTAGTTCAAGCAAAGAGAAATGTAAAGTACATTGGAAAACCAGTTACATTCTCTGCTTTCATATTTAATTTACTGATCTGGAGGCTGTGTTGACGGGCTGTTTCAAAGCCCGTAAGACAGAAGCTTCTTCACTGGCAGATTGGTGTTCTGAAAAGCAGCTACCAGAGATATGATCCCTGCTGTTAATCTGGTGCAGTGTGGTTTTTAAGCTGAGTCAATTTTGCACAACATGCAGGAGTAATGTTCTCTTCTATCTGTTTTTAATAGCACACTGAGTCGGGACACTATGAAAATGAGAAAGGGCTAGTTTTCCTTGGTATTCAAGAAACACTCGAAGGTCTGGATGTATTAGATGTATTATAGCATGGAACACTCTTCTGCAAGGTGGAAAACGCTGCTCTGAACTCTTGTCCCTCACTTCAGTGTATCTCCTCTAGCTACTGAGCCTGTCCGTAACAGGTTGGCACCAGATCAGCTCTCCTTGTTGTGACTTTTATTTGGAAGAAGTGCTGGAAAGCAGCACTGTGGAGAAGGATCTGGGAGTTCTGGTCCACAGCAGGCTGACCATGAGCCAACAATGTGCCCTTGTGGCCAAGAAGGCTAAGCATGTCCTGAGGTGCATTAAGAAAAGTGTGACCAGCAGGTCAAGGGAGGTTCTCCTCCCCCTCTACTCTGCCCTGGTGAGGCTGCATCAGGAGCACTNACATCTGAATATGAGGAACAATTTCTTTACTTTGAGGGTGCCAGAGCACTGGAACAGGCTGCCCAGAGAGGCTGTGGAGTCTCCTTCTCTGGAGACATTCAAAACCCACCTGGACACATTCCTGTGCGATCTGCTCCGGGTGAACTTTCTTTAGCAGGTGGGTTGGACTAGATGATCTCCAGGGGTCCCTTCCAACCTCAACCCTTCTGTGATTCTGTGAACTATGCTTTGTGAAGCACTCGGTCCTCTTGATCTTTGAAAACAATCGGACTGTGCCCCCTATAAGCTTTCCCTGCCCAGAAAGCTTAGGGCAAGAGTAGCCATGTGGGACGATGCTGACTGTGCTTGTGCCTGGGACCCAGTGCTGTTCAGCCCTGCCAGGGTGGTCGCTGCTCTGGGCCAGCACAAGGACCACTTTAAGATGTGGGGGGCAGCTGGTGGAAATCAAGGACCGAGGAGTAATAAACTGGTTTCCCTAGGGATGTTTATTTTGAGAATAAAAAATAATCCAAACTAAAAGTGGTTTAAAAGGAGCTTTAATTGCATTTACTCATTCTTATAATTGTTTTGAAAGTCTCAGTGTTACTTTGAGAGCAATTGTTTTCCCAGGTTTTTTTAAGTTGTGAAGGCCACACATTCAGGACTTTTGACAGGAATTTCCAAAGCAGCAGAAAATACAGATGGGAACATGAATGCCGTCACAGCGGGCGTTTTGGGACAATATTGTTATATCTCGTTGGCATAATAATGTTATCCTTTGTTGGAGGGACAACACAGCAGGGCATAAGCAATCCAGGAGTTTCCTGGAGTATGTTGATGATAACTTCCTTCTCCAAGTGACAGAGGAGCCAACAAGGAGAGGTGCTTTGCTGGAATACAGAGAAATTGTCTGAACAGCCAGGGATCAGGTTAGGAAAGCTAAAGCCCTGATAGAATTAAACCTGGCCGGGGATGTCAAGGGCAACAAGAAGAAACTTCTATAGGTACACTGGTCATAAAAGGAAGACTGGTGAAAATGTGGGCTCTCTCTAGAAGGAAACTGGAGACCTGGTTACCTGGGATTTGGAGAAGGCTAAGGTACTCAGTTACTTTTTTTGCGTCAGTCTTTACCAGCAAGAGCTCTAGCCACACCGTCAAAGTTGCAGAAGGCAAAGGCAGGGACTGGGAGAATGAAGAACTACCCAGTGTAGGAGAAAATCAGGTTTGAGACTATCTAAGGAACCTGAGGGTGCCTGAGTCCATGAGACCTGATGAGATACATCCACAGATCCTGAGGAAACTGGCAGATGAAGTTTCTAAGCCACTATTATAATATTTGAGAAATCATGGCAGTCCAGTGAAGTTCTCACTGTGAGGCTTTGAGCAACCTGTTCTGGTGGAAGCTGTCCCTGCCCATGGTAAGGAGTTGGAACTAGATGAGCTTTAAGGTCGCTTCCAAACCAGACCATCCTATGAGTCAATGATTGTTACCAGCAAGGTGTTTTGTATCAAGGGTTCATTTGTCAAATCTGTGTGCCTGTGTCTCCTTCTTAAGAGAGTCTACCTTTTTAGCTTGGTTGTGATGTTCAGATTTAATGCGACAAGTAGCCTGATGCATGGAGAGGCCTGGCCTGAGACCGGAGAGTTGGAGATCAACCAGCCAAATACATTTGTGATCGAAAACGGCTGGCAAACAAGGAACAGCCCTCTGAAAACAGAACAAGCCTTGCTCCTGCTGCGATGTGTGGAGAACAACAGAGAGAAGGAAGCTCGGTTTGATGTGAGCTGGTGATGCAGCTGCTGGTCCTGTGCTGTGGTGGAGAACTGGTGTACGTGTCCAAGCTGGTTGGGTGGACAGTGGCCGGCCACACGTGTGGGCCGCTCACCCACACCACAGGGCCTGGCTGCGATGTCTCGTTTTGCAGGTCCCTTCTGGACAGCTGTCAGGGCAGATGCTCCTGTCCTGGCTTTGTGTGCGTTTGCCTTGTTGAGTAACAAATCATCTGGGTATTTTGGATCTGTATTGCAAGATGGGAGGAAAAGCCCTAAGCATCTCCTTGTTTGGTGGTGGTTGTATTTTTTTTTTTCCCTGTACTGAAGGTATAGTAATGTCACTTGTTATTGTCATGGTGTGCCCCAGAAGGAAAACATCTCCACTGTTTATGACTGTGGGCCAGGGTAGTGCTGGGATATTTAGTAATATAAACTTAGAGCCCAGTTGCAGATGCTGCTGTGTTGAAGCTGTTTGTCCCTCTGTGCCAATTTCTCAGCTTTGCTAGGTTCACTGTTCCATAAGCGAGTCTACCAAAATTACCTATTTCCAAAAAAATTCTGAACAAAATTTAAAAAAAATAACAGTTAAGATATATCTTGTTGGTGCAGACCTGGGATGAGTAATAACTGTAAAATGAGTTATACAAGCAAACCTCAGGCCATGCTGACCTTAAGCATCATTGAAGAGAGGAGCCTTTAGCAGTGCCTGGGAGTAGGGACTTACGAGCAGTCGGTCAAGCCAGGCATGCGATAAGCTCCCAGTTGCCTGGAAGTACTTCTAATAAATGCAGTGAAGTTTTAAAATTATTACAGGTATTTCCAAAATCTGGCTGATTATAGTAAAGGTAAAAGGAATTTAAATAGAATGAATCAAAAGAAGTAATTCATATTTAATGGGCTTGAGAATTAACAGCACAGACTGCAGACTCAAGAAGCAATTATACATTGCAGAGTAAATAGCATCAAGGTTTTTGTTACATGTCTCAATTAGAGAAATTTTCATTATTTTAGATTAGTTCTGATAATTAGACCCGTTTGCTTGTTTATTTTAAATGAAGCTAGCCTGCTTTGCTAGACTTATTGTCTATAAATGTGTTCTGTATTAACACATTGCATCGAACTGCAGGCAGTTCTTAATATCCTTGAACATCTGATTTTTTTGGCATGTAATTGCAGATGAACTAAGGGTTATTCTGGCAGGTAAAAATGAATCATAAGAACAGAAATGCTGCTTCTCAAACCACTACTCTGCCTGACCGAGGAGCTTTTGAAAAGCAGTGCCAAGCTAGCAGCGGTGACATCCAGAATTTGAGCGTGGCACACAGGCTCTATTGAATATGAGGCTTTGGTACAATAAACACCTCTGTTTATTAATTAGCCTCTAATTTTTCGAATTATGGGAAGCAATTTTTGACTTTGCAGTCCAACTGTTCTGAAACACTGCGAGCTCCAAGAGAAATGGGTGCCTGCTTTTATACTATAATTTCACGTTTCGCGTTTCTTTTGGTGCTTTATAACTGTGCTAGGTAACAGAAAAGAATCTCTGCTCCAGTGATCTTGCATGTCTCCGACAGAAGTGGAAATGGTGCAGTGGAACGTAGAGAGATGTAGAAATTTCCAGGCAGGCAGCTGCGCACCGGGCTCATGTTAGGTCACTGAGAAATCTCCTACAGTCACATTAATACGAGTACTGTGGCACCTGTAGTACTGAGAAAGTACTCACACTGTCAGAATTATTCTGATGTCCTTTTGTCTAGGTCCCGTCAGAGCTAGCTTACGTGAGACAATGATAAAAAGAGCAGAGAGCATCTGTAAAAACTCCCTTGCTTTTTCTGTCAGTAGTGGAGCAGCCCTTACGCAAAGTAGCTGTCTGAATCCTGCTGGTGCAAGGCAGGCATGCATTTCTTGTGGGCTAGTCATTTCAAAGATTCCTGTAGCCTTCACTAAAAGGATATTTAGGTCACCTCCCTCTCCAACATTGCTTTAAAAGGCTACTGTTCAGAAGAAGCTCAACAAGTGAAACCGGATCACAACAATACTAACCAGTCCTGGGTTTCTGATCTTTGTTGGCTGCATCTTTCAAAGTGTGTGTTAGCATAGAAGGGTCCCTTGCTCTGCAGAATGCAGAATCATTTGAGTCAACTATATATGCTACAAGGGGCTTATTTAGTAATACGATGCCAAGGTACAAGGAGATGTAAGACCTTAAAAACTGGGGAGAGCTGTAGATATTTCTTTTCAGATCTTTCTCACAAGCAGATTTTTTTAATAGATGGGCTGTTTGCAGAACAGCTGCCCTTCAATTCCTGGCTGAATGGCCAGCAACAGCCTGAACTGTAACAGCATGCAGACTTTCTACTTCTAAGTTAATTTTTTGGAATGAGTAGGATACTATATTTATAAAGTGCTCTAGTTCTAATTTATAAAGATTTTACCATGTGCAAAAGCACATGTTCATGCTCATGCAGTTCATCTTTGTGTTCAAAATGTGATCTTCGAATTTGTATAGAAGAGCTTTTTATATTGGTTTGTTTGAGGGCGTAGGGTTGGGTTTTGTCGGTGTTGTTTGGGGTGGGTTTTTTCTGTCTACACTGAAACAACTGTCTGATGTGTGACTGCTGCCAGTATTGATATTCAGGCCAGAAGGGGCTGGTGTGATCTTGTCTGAAAATACAGAACAAAAAGCTTTGTCAGGCATGTATTTGTTTTTGGTACCAGTCTGCTTGATAGTCTGCCCTGCCTGTTTAGAAAGATACCTGCTTTTGTGTACATGCAAAAGGAGGTCTGACCACAAAGATAATTATGAATTCAGACTGGTAAAAGCCTGTGAAATATTTGTCAGTGAAATAATCCGACATAAGTATAGCCTTTGTGTTCAGGTAGGAACACACTGCTAACGGCAGCTGATATGACAGGAAAGAGAATAAAAATTGGATCCCATACAAGGAAAAAGGGGCATGATGTGGGCCTCCGCCCTGCTGTACTGTTCAACCCTTTGGGTTGTGAATAGCAGACTGCACACCTCACTGTACGAAGCAGCATTGCACTGAACACCCTCCTCCTCCTCTTCCTCCAGGATCAGCAGGATCAAGCTCCCTGGTGTAACTCAGGCTGCTAATTAGCTCGTGTGAACCGACTGCGGAGCTGTTTGGGTTGCGTACCTGTTGGTTTTCCGAGCCATGTTTTTCACCTATGATTCCTTTCTGACTGCAGACAGTGTGGTTTTATCTTAAGCTGCTGACAGTCAGCGACCCAGCAGAACACCTACCGCTTCTGGCTTTAGTAATTTCACTTTTCTCCCTTGTTTCCCCTGTGATGGAGATCTTGCAAACCCAGGCAGTCCAGAACAGTGGCTTTTGCTTTCCCTCCCCCTCCGCATGGCCTCCACCTCCATGGAGAAGGCTGAGAGGGGATCTTATCAATGTTTATAAATATCTCAAGGGTTGATGTCAAGAGGATGGAACCAGACTCCTTTCAGTGGTGCCCAACGATGGGATGAGGGGCAATGAGCACGGACTGAAGCACAGAAGGTTCCATCTAAATATGAGGAAAAATTTCTTTACCTTGAGGGTGCTAGAGCACTGGAACAGTCTTCCCAGAGAGGTTGTGGAGTCTCCTTCTCTGGAGACATTCAAAACCCGCCTGGACACCTTCCTGTGCAATCTGTTCCAGGTGAACTTTCTTTAGCAGGTGGGTTGGACTAGATGATCTCCAGAGGTCCCTTCCAAACCCAGCCATTCTGTGATTCCTTTCTTGGTTGAACCTTGGAAAATTTGCTGGTGGAAGCGTAGACTTCCTATAAAGAAATGTCTAGAAGAGGTATCATTGTCTATGTGACAAATATCAGTCTGGTGACAGTGGGCTGACTGGTATTTCTCACTTGTCACAGATCTGTCAAGAAAGTTGAAGACTGCAAAGTTACAACTGAGTGGCATATATGCTGCTTCTCAGCTGTCTGTTAGAGCAGCCTTCCTCGATTGCTGGCAAGCTGTTTGGAGGTACATTTGTAGGTGAATGTTCTTCTGAGGAATTTCTGGATTTCATGTAGTAGAGCACTTGCAGGTAAAAACTTTCCTGTTGCCCCTGGTCAGTTTTGCAGATGTGATTCTTACAGCATGTGGAAAGCTCTGGTGTCATCTGGGGCCTTTGCTTTACTGTGTTATTCATTTCCTTATTTATTTAATAATCATCGTAGTAATTAATGATTGTGTTTATTTAAGCTTTTCCATCATGGCAGTTCGAAATGTGGTAGCAAACACTGGAGAAGAAACACAAAGCATAAATGAGCGAAGCCGATGTACTGAGTCTTGTGTCTCCCAGCTTGCTGTCAGGAGAGGGTAGGAGGGAGTTAGTGGGTTGGGTACAAGGCAGCCCCAAGAGCCTGACTGCCCCTTTACCCACGCCCCTGATCTCTGGTGGTGCGGCCATACAATAAATTGTATCGCTTCTGTTTTGCAGAACGTAGTGGTTTATAACTGATATTTAAAGCAGCACAGCGTTTCTCGAAAGACAGACTTTCGAGTTCTTCCCCATTAGTATGCAGTACTTCAGAGGAAAGCTTCGAACTTGGAAGGGGCTTGTAGGCTTGCATACGGTGTTTGCTGATACCTCATTTGGCAACAGGCAGAAGTTCCTCGTTGTTCAGCCACAGCACATTTGCATGTTGACGGATATCTCCTGTTGGCGCTCTTTGTTTCTTATGTTTGAGGGTTGACATTTTTTTTGCATAATTTTCCATCCAGAAAGCAAAGTATATGTTTCTTCTTACAGCACTTATCTCAGATGATCACAGGCGAGACTTTTTTGTTTATCCTTTATTTTGCATCCCTGTTTTAACAAGTAAGGAAACTGCCACAAAGCGTTTTCCAAATTCACGTGATCTGTCTAGAAGGAGAAGGGTCCCTAGGTTTTACAGTTTGGTGCGTAGATGCGCTTACGCTCCTGAAATTTCTTTTGTAGTTTATTTTTATCTGAATACAAAGGATGAATTCCCACCTGCCTTGAAAATGCAACCACTTGGAGTGAAGAGGAGCGTTTTGTGTAGTCTTAGAGATGAGTAGACACTACTGAGGTTTTTCTTAATCATCAGAGACTAAGACTGGCAGCATTATATAATTACATAACATTGATTTCCTTTACACAATACAAGAGGCATATTACTCAAATAATTTTGTACTAATAGGGCTTCTGTTAGATAACTCCTTTTTTATTTGTTATGTAAGTGCTGGTATTATAGAATCGCTGTTTGAATACCACCACTATAATTTTAGAATTGCTTTTATAATAGAAATACTAAGTAAGCATTGATCCAAATATAGGCAATTATTGCAATATCCTAATTTTTTTTCCTTTTTTCAAATTAGGCCTCTCAACAATTGCTACTTTTGTTTATATTTACAAAATCCTGAGGCTGTCCTTTGCCCAGCCATATTCCATTATATGTATTTACTGTAATGAATATTGAGCACTGTGAAAGTATTGATCAGCAGTCTTGGAAACTGGCAACTGAGCTTCACCTACAGAAGCATTGCAAGTGCCAGTTTACAGACTCCACGTGTCTAGAACCCTCTTCTCATCTTTGAACTATGTGTGTGTTTATCGCTCAGGTGTTGGGGTTTGTTTTAACATAATTTATTATAATGTATTTCTGTAATTGAGAACAGAAACAGTGTGAGCAGTCCCAAAATGATATTGGGAAACAAAATTAGTAAAAATTCCTTTGGAGCCCACAGAAGCTTATTATTCCCAAGCAAAGAACTTAGTTGCAAGCTGTCTGTTTCACTGAAAAAGATGTAGATAGTAGGACTTTTATCTGTGTAATCACTTGAGAAATGCGGTTGAGCCATAGGTGAGGTTGGAAAAGGTTTTACAATAGACTTGGACTTTATGCAGGAGATAAGAAGGCAGGAGGACCTATTGACTTGGTGCATAGAGAGAAACTGGAATTTTCCTTTAGTTAATGAGTGCTGTGATGCTTCTGTCCTGGTTGAGAAGTTGGTTTCCACAGCACTCTACTCACCACACTTTCTGCAGTATGTCGTATGTATTTTGTGTGGTCTTTTAAACTCAGAGGCAGCTTCTCATATTCTTTTTCCACCCAGTTCTGCTGAACTTCATATCAAATAAAATGTCCTATTGTGCTGTGAATTTTTTTTTTTTTTTTTTAATTCACCACCTCTTTTTTTCCTTTTTGGCCAAATAGTTCCAAGTATTGTCTGCTTCTTTGGTTGTAAAAACTTTATATTTATTGTTTCTTAAATGTTCTTGTACTATCTCTTTCCACTTTATTAAAATCTCCTAAAATCTTTGTGACTCCCCTTACAGGGCAGCCAAGGGTTTAAGAGGAGCTAGCAGCACGCTGTAGCTTTCTGTAGTGCTGCTGCTAAAGTTTGGTCAGTGAATTGGAAGCATCAGGGGGCTCTGACTACTGCTTTTGCTTTGGCATTTGAGACAGATTTTGTTTGGATTTTCTTTCCTGTTTCTTTTAGAGGCCTAACTCTTACCGAGGAGGATCAGTTACACTAGTGAGAACTGGTCTAAGGGTAGGTGATGAGGCATCACACTCTTCAGTCTGACTGTTACGTCCCCGTGCGTACGTGACCTCAAGTCTCTATTTACCTGGACTGTCCAGATTGTGGTGCAGAACAGCCGGATGGGCCCCTAAGCCTTAATCACACCAGCAGCACCGTGTTCCTGCCACCTGGGCCAGGTGTCACCACTGCTGCCTTGTTTCTCTCCTCTCTAGGCTATTGCATCTCCTTTTTGTTAACCAAGCGGCTGGAGCGTGCCTGCTGTGGCTCAGGCCTCCCTAAAGCCCTAAATTTGCAGCAGGGAGAAGAGAGAGAAAAACTACTCTTGTCTTTAGTTGGGTAAAGCTATCCACCAAGGCCTGCAGAGAAAGGGTAAGGGCAGTGGAGTCCCGATTGCCCTCCAAGCAAAGCAGCCTGGAGCCTGCTCCCTCCCCAGCTGCCGGCAGAGTCCCTTTCTTCAGCCTGGGTGGTTTAAAGATGTCCCTTTATTGTGCCACAGAGGCGAGTGGTCCTTCTGCCTTGCAAGGTTCCTTTTCATTAAAATCTAGGTTTCATTAAAATCCTTTGTTGGCTCTTGAAGAAAAAAAGAAGTGCCAAGTGGCAGTGCTGAACACACGTACCTCGCCATGCCAGTGAATTCGGTTGATTGTAGCCTGGTAATTTGCTGTAAGAAGATTATTGGATTAGAGCAAAAGCTTGGTTTGTCAGCAACACCACCTGACAGTAATATTTATTGAGAAGTACTACCTATTTTAAATATGAGTCCACTTATGCCCCAATCATACCTTCATTCTGGAGGTAAGAGGGGCTTTTTTAGTTTGGTGTTTTACAAAGCCACGTAACGGAAAGGACACCCAGCTTTCTGTTTCCTGCTGCTGAGCAGGCAGTTTTAGTAGCTGCAGTGCTTCCAGATTTACCTCGGTGTGCTTTTGTCATCATAATCCCTCCTCCATGTCAAGACTGATTTGCTTTCCTAGCAAAGGCTCACACCGTCCGTTTTTGCCATTCCATTTCTTCTCCTCGTTTTTTTGGTTTTATTAATCAATAACAAATTAGGAAGATGTTGGTAAGCCAGTCGGGTATATGCTTGCTAGCTGGAGTCTGCGCTACACTCATCGCCCTGGCTTTAGCCTATTACTTGTATTGGTAAGTTGGATTTTGCGCTGCGTCTGTGGTCATGGCTTGTCCTTTAAAATGCTTTCTTGGGGTGGGCTGGAGGGTGGTGGTCCTGTTGAAATGCTCTTGGAGGCTGATGTACTTATGTGTGGCCAGGGGTAGATACCTCCCTCAGTCATGCCAGTGCTGCCTTAGTTGTCGTGGGACTCAGTTTTGCTGTTGTTTGAGTTTTTTTGTATGTTTTTATTCTACTGAAAGTGTAGTGGCTAAGGATGCTGTAGCATGCATTGGGTAGGATGGCGATTGTGTCTTTCCAGTTTGTTGTGAGAGCCTTTTTAAACTTCTTTCACTCTTATCTCCTGCCCTTGTTTAGCATTGGCACTGCTGTCTCTCTTGGCATGCAGCTTGGAAATTAGGCAGCGACAGGCTCACAGTGCATTAGGGTGTTTGCAGGACACCTGCGTCTTCAGCACTTCAGAAGAAATGTTTCAGGCAGGTGCAAACTAAGGACTTCCATAGTTTTTTTCGCCCACCGTGAGCTCAGCAGGTCGTTTCCCCTTGGGGGTGCGCTGGGGCCCGGGAGGGTGGTGGCCTGGAGCAGCAGGGATGGGAACCAAGGCATTCTTGGGTTTTTTGCTGTGCTGGAGCAGCACATGGCAATGAGCCTGCCTGGGTTTGGGAGAGGTAAAGGCAGTGCAGGGATGCCGTAGATTTTTGGGCTGGCTTCATTTCTACATGTCTCTACATATGTCCCAAGACTTTCAGCCAGAAGAAATCTTGGAACTTCTTAGAGCTGTGTCTGAAGCAAACAGCGACTTTTAGAGACCCAAGTGCAATCTCTTGGCTAGTTTTAGTGGAAAAATTACGTGTCACTTCAACTGTAAAAGGAAAAGCCGTCTGGAGTTGTAATTAATGTGGCTACAATTGGAAAACTTTACATGGGGTGTGATGTTGCTGAGAGCAAGTCTCCAGCATAATGCGTGGGTTCTTTTGTCTGTTTGTTTTATAAGGCAATGAAGAGACAAATAAATGAAAATCTGTGGGGTGATCTTCTTGGCTTTGTTTTTGCCAAGTGCCTCCTCCAGGCAGCTATGCTTGTGCTGTTTACAAGCCTACAATCCTGTGTGTGTATACGCACACACTTCTAATATTGATGAGTTTATTTACATTTAAGCTTTACAGTGAATCTCTGCAGATATGTAAGCTTTCGGATATGCAGTGTGGCAGCACAAATTAAAATGTGTGATTACTAGCCTTTCTAGTACTAACTTCTCTACTCTTAAAAATGTTCAAGAAAACAGGACATAAGTGACTTTACAGCGTTAGTGTTAAAAAACAGGAAATGTAGAGCTTAAGGACGTTAGCAGCTGTCCTGCTAAATGTGGTGGGGGTTTTTTGTTTGGTTGGTTTTTTACAAAAGAAAGTACATGTGGTAGGTATGTACTTGAATACAGCGTAGCTTTTAATTAATTCTGCATGTCTTGACTCAATATTGGGGTGCATTATATGCACCTGATACCAGTTACGCTTTTGTATTGATACCAATATAAATTTATGTGTGCATTATACACAGGCATAGCATGTACATCTCTTTTGTAATGATTTTTTTTCCCCTATTTTATTCACTCTTAAAATTCTTGACTTGAATCCAGGTCAGATCTGGTTTGCAGGAGAGATTACAATTCTGTACGCAGCAGGAATTAACTGGTGTTAGGTTAGATCCTCTTCTTCAACAACCTCAAGGTTCAGGAGAAAATTAATGACATCATCTACTTGTTTGTGAAAAGAAAGCTCATTGAAACCTCTCTGATTAGATATGTATGAGACTTAACGTGAGTACCTCAGAGTGCTTTTTTGGCTTGGGTTTTTTTAACTCTTTAATTTGTTGATGCTTGAAGAAAGCTGTCTTTGATAAATATTTTAGTTTATTAATTTTTCAGCTGAAGTCTGCTCTGTAGGAAGTAACTAGAAAGACTTTCATTCTTTTTTTATTCTTCTTAAATGTGTTAGTTTGGCTGCTGCAGTTCCCTTAAAATATCCTCAGACAGAGCTGGGGTGATTAAGATCAGAGATCACCAGTTCAGCTGCGAATCAACTTTGCATATTGAGAGATTAACCTGGTTTTTCTGTAATTCCATCTGTGATCTTTTACTTCTCCTGAATTGGAGCACCCTCATTAGCTTGCTGGACAGGATGTATATTGGTCACTTTCTAGGCTAAATTTAGTTTGTGTTCTCTAAGGAATTCATCTAAGGAAGCGAAGGGTCTTTGTTGCTCTGGGATTTAGGTGGCACCCTGCAGGCCTGGGGCTGGCTCCCCTGCTGCATGTCTGATGCAAGAACACCACCAACCTCAGAAACAACCTAAAGGGAGGGGGTGAGGACGGAAGAAACAACAACAACCAAGCACTGTTCAGATATGTGAAGGCTGGTGCTCAGGCAGCAATGAAAGATGTGCAGGGGACCATCGCAGTAACAGTCTCCTGAAGTTACAGGCAGCTGTATAGGAAATAGTCCAGAGGGCTCTTAAGTGTCCACCTATCTACATCTCTGCACATAAGCTCATTCCACTATCAGGTATGAATGCCTCGCAGAATAAACTGCAGCAATCCATTGTGTATACAGGTTGTATAACCCATAGTGCAAAACTGATGTCCACAGAAGTTAAAAGAGCATGAGACATCACGTTTTCTTCTTTGGTCAGTCATTACTGCCACAGGGAGCTTCTTTGGCTGAAGTTTCCCCACAACATGAGACCCTAAAAGAATCTTCTTTTTCACCAATCAACAGTTCACTTGGCACATATGGATTAATCATTCTGTGTGTGCTTGTCATCACTTAATGTATGGGATACACTCAAAAATCCTCTGCTCTAATTATTTGTTATTTTTAGTTTACCAATTCCAAGCTACAAAATGTTTGAAACAAATACCTTTTCCTTTCTTTCCCCCTGTTGACAAATCTGCCCCTTAAGTTTCAGCTTCAGACCACCAAAGAAGCCCAAAATACTGACATGTATTTAGTTTCATTGATTGGTGTCCTTTTTACTAGAGCTTAAGGTAATTTAACTCAGTGATTTTTTTTTTACCACGTTCCTAGCCCTGCCTTGTAGCTTGAGTGGTGTATTAAAACACCTGAACTTGGCATGAACGTTTTGATTTCATTAATATACTTGTCTGAGTTAAGAGCAAAATATTTCAGATCACAAAGTTTTGGCTACTGTTTTATTTTGTCCTGTGATAGTTTAGCATTTTTTGAGACAGGTTTGGAGAGGGGGAGGCCCATGCTAGGCTTGCATGTATGATCAAGCAGTTTTAATGAGCTGCATAATTTCACTGCCTGACTGTAACTGTGTTTTGCTCTCCCGGTTTCAGGTGTCTGAAGCAATAATTTAGCACCTAATTTCTAATGATGTCTGTCTTCATCTTCTTTTGGATTTTGTTAGTATTTCCCATCATTGTATTTTTGGAGCGAATGTATTGTCTGTCATATTGGGCAGAAACTAAAATAGGGACTGCCTATTCAAATATTGTTTTAAAGAAAGATTGACTTCTGAAGGGGGTAAATAGGCAAAAATGAGTAGCCAGTTCCCCAGCCCTGAGGAGAGCAGCAGAGCGGATGGAAGAGCGCTGTTCCTGTGTTAGGGCTGGCTGGCCCTGCTGGCTGAAGAGCAGGAAGGGGATTCTTGGGATGGAGATTTATTAAAATATATGTCTCATCTAAGCTTAGTATATTATTCACATATCTAAATACTAGTCCATTTTTCTCAAAATGGCGGGGGAGAGGAGCATTATGCGTTGGCTGCCATGTTCCCAGTCAGGCCTGTGGAGTGCAGCCGCCTGCGCCGCCATTAAGGGAGGCTGAGGAAGAACAGGCCTGAGCCTGGTAGAAAAGTTCAGTTTTCCAGGTGCATCTATACAGATTATCACTTGACACAAAATACACAACATGGTATATTTCCATATAACATCTATTATCTGTGGATAACATGCCCATAATCTGTGGGCTGCTGTGCTGGAAATATCACCGCATTTGTGTACAAGCCACTGTATGCTCTGCTGCTTTATTTAGGTAGCTTAAACTGACACACTGAGAAGATAGCTGTCCTATGTTGACTGGGTAGCTGTCTATGAGATAAGTACCTAGATATTAAAACAGCTGATGTCTTCGTAACACTTGTAGCATCAAACCATGCAGTTTTAGGAGCGTAGAGTATTCAAATAGATCAGGAGTTTGCTGAGAAGTTGAAGCTTTGAACAGTGTTCTTAATGTGGATTTTAGGGGGTTGTTTCTGTGCTGTGGTTTCTGCTACTGGATCTGCAAACATGGAAATCTTGAATATCTGAAAACTCATTACCCGAAGAATTTTGTGACCATGCCCATATACATAAACCATGAGTTTATCCAGGCTAATATAGTGGTGCTGTATATTTAAATTTGAAGGCTTGAAGAGGTTGAGCTTGGCAGATTTTCAGCGGGCTTTGCTATGGAAATAAAACTTGGTGTTGTGCTGTTCAAATACATTGTGTCCCTTTCCTCAGTGATACATTTTGAACCCATTGAGGGGTTTCCAGCCATGCTTGGCTGGCAGGTGTCAGCGAGAGTGTCTCCAAAATCACTGGAATCCTACAAGTTTCGTGTAGGTAGCTAGGGAGAGGAGAAAGGCACTGCTAAGAGCCTCGCCTTAGGAAGATGTTATGACGTAAAGTTGGGTGTTTGTTGATATCTGGATCTCTATGCAGATGTGAGCTTGTAAAACTGTCAACACTAAAATATAAGTTTGTAGAGAACCAGGCTTTTGGAAGTACTGGCTAAATTCCTTTCTTCGGCAGATTGCTTCCTGATGATGAGTAACTGGTTACTCAAGCTCTTCTCTGCAACCATAGCAATTGTTACTTATTAACTAAATGGAGATTCCTATATACTGGTTGGAGTTCGGAGTTTAAGAAAAACGTGAGATATTGAAGGCCAGAGGAAACACTGGAAGAGCAGCTGTCAACACCCCACAGGCTGTTTTTTTTTACTCTTGAACACAAACCAAATTGACCTTGAGGACTTTGCTGATCATGCCCGTTATCATGACCAGTGGTTGCTCTGCCACAGGCCTCTAGTCCGAAGACGCAGGCACTGTCCCCATTTCAGTGGGGATGCGCAACAGTGCGGTTCCCAGGCGCTTGGTCCCCAGTGGCTGATTTTGATTGCCTTTTGCAAGCAAATTATGTCAGACTGTGAAATGAAAGAGATGTTACTTAACACTCTGAAATTTGGAAGATGGAATGAAAGAGACCCATCATTTTGATGCTAGTGAAGAGGTTGAGTAGTGCAACAAATGCTCTATGTAATACTTAAACTTGCATCTGTCTTAAGGATGAACTTGCTTTAATCAGATCTTTGATTTGCAGAGCTGGTAGAGGAAAAAAATGAATCTGTGGCTAAGTTACCTGATAGGCCGTATCTATATTGTAGCTGTGATGTGATTAGTTTTAAAGGAAAGGTGAAGTGCTTGCAAGAGTAGCCATGGCAACATAGATCTCACCGCAGGCTGCAAAACCCACCTGGGAAGTGGAGTGAAAACTTAAGCAGTTTGGACTTAATTATTGTTGCTCAAAGTGCATTGCCTGCCTTCCTATGGAGCTCACCTGATGACATTTCATGGAGGAAAGAGGTCTCCGAATGGTTTCCCATGGTCAAATATGAGGTCTTGGTGTGCATTTTTCTATGGAGATCATAATTGAGGGCTTGTAATTTTACAGGCATTCATTATTTTATATATAAAGAACACAGGTGGGACCTCTGAAGCATGCTGTTGAATTTGAGGCAGCTTTCAGCAGGGCTGATTTCACAGATCAGGTGGGTTGCTCAGAGCTTTGTCCACTTGGGTTTTGAAAATGTCCAAGGATAGAGTTTCCTCAGCCTATCTGGGCAACTTGTTCCAGTGCTGAACCGCTCTGCATATGTTGTTAATACAGCTAGCAGTAGTACAAGTTGGTGTTGTCTTTTAATGCCTGGGAAGAGAGAAAGCCTGGTGAGGAACGGGCTTTGCTATCCATTCTTTACAGAAGAAGCTCTCGAACATGAATGGCGGTTGGTGAGTTTTTGCTCTTTGCGATGTTTGTGTTTGAGCTCTTCGAGTTAGACCCTGGTGAGCTGTCACTGGGGCACTGTGTGCCCTGGCAGGACTTGGCCCCCTAATAGAGAGGATAGGTCTGTGATGGCTGTCCTGTACGTGCCCAACATGATGACTGTGGGGTGGAACCAGTACTGTGTCCCTTGCTGGCCGTGTTCTGGTAGTGGACCCAGACAGGTGGTGAATGGGCAAGAGAAGCCGTGTCAGTGGTTGGGCTTTGGCATGGCATCCTAAGGTGACTTCATACATATCCAAAATTTTGGCAAGTGAGATGCCACCTCCTTAGTCCATGTCCAAAGGGGGTACTTCTTGGGAGAGGCCATTAAAAATATAAAGCAAACATCTCAAGTTTGGTGGTCTTGAAACCAAAGTAAATCTTGAAGCAGCCCATGGATTTTCTTTGTTAGCAGCCTTTTTTCCTGGAAAAGAGAGAATCAAACCATATGCAGGTGTCCATGGTTTGACCTCATCTATGTGAAGAGCTGATCTCTCATCCTGCGTTAGAAGTCTGCTAGGGAAAAAGACACTATCAATAGCTGGGGTCACTCTCCTTCTCCCACTTGTCCTATAGCCTGATATATGTGTTCGTCAGAGATTATTTCTTCCATATCACTGTCACGCATGTGTTCTGTTTGCTTTCACACAGTCCAATTTATCTATAAAACTAGAAGCTGAAAGCAGAATTTTGAGATGTGTAGCAAAGATCATAAAGTGCTCACAGGAACTGTCATCCAGGGAAAGATTTAGGAGACTAATTGGCTCCGTATATGGGAATAGATAAGATGACAAAAACGCCGTCAGAGTGTAGATATCAAGAATGTGTTAAACGCAGAAGACAGGGAGATGCTTTGTGGAGAAAACTAACTAGAAATGGTAGTATGAAAGGTCAGAAAAAAATTTTGTTCTTGAAATACAATAGCCATTGTTCAAAATTCTTTTACCAAAAAACACAACAGAGGAAGTGGCTTGTAATGACAGAAAATTGATGGGAGCTTGAGTTTTTTTGCGAAATTACTGTAAAAATAAAACTCACAAACTATTAGGATACTATTTTATATCTTGTGTTCAGGAATAGCTTCAAATGCACTTTACTAAATATACCACCTTCTACTTGCTATGCATATTTCCATGGTGAAGGGAGAATTAAAAACAAAACCTTTGTTGTTCTCAAGAGATCAATAATAGAAGCTGCACTGCTGAAAATAGGTGTTTGCGTGGAGAAGAGACAATCTAAGTTGGGGATATTTTAGGTTTACTATCCTCTTGATGCATCTGAGAAATTTTTGGATTGCCCGGTGATTGCTTTGCTTGTCCACTGGGAGCGGACCTGGTGTGAAGAAGCTGATGCGCGGGCCAGAGCTGCACTGGGGCGATGTGGGTGTGGATGCAGCTCNGTGTGAAGAAGCTGATGCGCGGGCGATGTGAGTGTGGATGCAGCTTCCTTCCAGTGCCCAGTGAGTTAGGGAACAAAGAGCCAAGTTAAGAGGTTTTTCTGGCAATTAGTAAACTCCTCCTGCCTGACTAAATCAAAGTGTTGTGGTGGTGACATTAACTACATCTCCATGGCATGGTAGTAGCTAGCTATCAAACCGATTACAGGACAACAGATTGTCATTTTACTCTATGGATGCAGCGAGTAGAGGGGGAATTAAAGTTACGAGGATTTCTTCTGACACACAAATAGCTAGTGTAGTCGCATGTAGCAAGAAGGAGGAAATAACGTGCTAAATATATTGGCACAGAGGTGGAGGGTGATGGATGGAAGACTTGTTCACGTTGTGAATTCAAATATACAGGTTATGAGGGGAGCATGGTCTGGTGCTGACCTATGCTCCCCTGTGCTGTGTTGTTCCGCTACTCCACCTTGATCTCCCAGTTCTTCAGCTATCTGCATTTCAAGGGTACTGTCTTCCCCTTCTTCTGAGCTACCTGGCCATGTGCAAATCACATTTGGGCATCTTCTCTGCCCTTGGCTCCATAGGGATGCTTTTTTGAGAGAAGTTTGTACTTTCCCTGTGCAAGTTCTCGGGCTGAACTGACTGTTGACCTCAGCAGTGTCAGTCACACGCGTCAAGTTTTCTGTTTTGCAGTTGTATGGCTCACTTTGGAAAATGTCCCTCCATTCAGGGGAGTGACTCCAAGGGAAAACTGAGAGCCATGCACTTGTGTTGTTGAGGATACCATGCACTGATCTGGAAACAAGCAATGTTTTCCAAATTATGCCTTTTTATACAATATTTAACTTTTTCATCTTCAGAACTTTTGCTGTTCTCTGAAGAGTGCTGGATTACTGGTGCTAGGAAATTTATTTGGGCTATCTAGAAAAAAATTCCTAATATTTTAAAGAAGTCACTATGGTTAATTACTTTGTTACTTGCCACTTCAACCAGCTACTAGCTGGATTGTGCTCTGGACACTTGCTGTCAGCAAACCTCTCTCTTCAATACGAGTGGAGGCAACCTGAAATTTTTAGCAATTTAGGAGTTGTATGAATCAGAGCAGGTGAATCAGGAAAGGGTGCTCCAGCAAATCTTCTGTCAAATTGTAAATCCCTGCATCAAGATACAACTATTTCAGTGTCAAACTTTTGTATTTGTGTATTTTAACCTGTTTGAAAAAAAAAAAAATAACCTGCTTAAATTTCAGAATTGGGGACTTAATTACAAGATACAAAACAGATGTTAACTCATTAGAAGGTAGGAGGAAAGGTGATGACAAACCAAGTGTGTTACTCTTAAAAGATTTGCTAGTGTTTTCCCCATAGCCTTCATTTAATGCTTAAAAAATGCCGCTATCAGCATCTAGACATAAATCTGGTTTATGGTGCCAATTATGACTGTAGTAGCTTCAGATTTTTGTGTTCATAAAAATGCATTTTCACTTGTACAGGCAAACTATCTGGTGTAAAAACTTCCAAAATAATGAAAGGCTTTGGAGGGATATCGAATTGCCCTGAAAATCCACTCTAGACAGTATTCTTACTACAGAGAATAGCCGCAGCCTGAATATGTTCACTTTGAGAAGTCTACTATAAGGGAAAAAACAAGACATAAATACCAGGGAAAGTCTGTCTCCGTTTAAAATTCAGAGACCTCATTTTCTCTCACCTGTGTTTTACTCAGAGATTGCAAGAGGCTCTTTCCTTTTTCAACTCCCAGTCGGGTTTTCAAGTTTGAATGAACTAGTTGAAATGAAGAAAATAATCTCGCTACACCTGCTAGCTCTATCAAAAGCAGAAGTAATTAAGGCAAAAAGTCTTTCTTTTCAAGAGGAATTGAAAATGCTTACATTTGAGTGGAAAATGTCAGTATCAGCATTTGCTTCATGGGAAAGGCTGAATATAATAGAGCTGCTAGATGCAGAATGTGATTTCCTGGTGGCGAAATCTTGACTTGACCTCCAGTCAGGTTGGGCAAAAGTCCTGAGCTCTTCAAGATAATAAAAATGCCCCTTTTTTCCAGCTATATTGAGAAGAACTCACTGAGGCGATTTGCAGCTTCAGCTGTTTCTGTGGTTAATTACATATTTGTAATAGATTAATGGTGAGTTTTGGTCTCAGTCCTCTTTCATCATTTTAAGCAACTGGCACGTGTTTTTGTGGGTTTTTAAAATCAATCTGAACCCCTGGGTTGTATTTTTGTCTCAAAATACATACTTATGTTGCTGGTTTTGCTTGCTTCCACGTGAAGTGAAAGGGCAGTTTGTAAGGATGAGTCTGGGGCCGGCTCAGGTGCAAGGTGAGTTACTGTGCTTTACCCCCCTGCTACACCTGGCCCGTCGCAGCTGTGAGAAGTTAATTGCAAGACCAGAATCTGTTCCAAGGACTTGGAAGAATTGCTTGTTTTTGTCAGTCCTTGAAAAGAGTATGTATAAAATGTTCATTTTTAGTTTCTTATTACTCTGTATTGGGTAATCTATGCCTTAGCTCAACAGGAAGAAATCAATTGGCATCAATTACTTTTGCGGAGACAGAAGATATTTTGTATTCTTGCCACATTGCACAAAAAATGGAAGGTTCATGCTTCTGTCAAAATGCAAATTTTATCACAGATTTGGGGGATCACAGATACTCTGTAGCAATTGCACAGGTGTGTAAACTGCAGCGGGACAGAATAAATGAGCGGAACATTGACTATGGCCAGCCCAGCCTTGTGGCATTACGTGTGTATCGTGGAGTCTGTGCTCTCCTGGCTTCCACTTTCCACCCTTTCTCTGATTACAGTGCTAATTATGTATGAATCATCTCCTTCCAAATACTAGCGTAGCTACTGGGTTAAAATTAAATTCTGTCAGGCCTGCAAACTGAATCCTGAAAATTGCTGATATGTCCTGTGCATGTTATATATACATATATGTGTGTGTCTGTGTGTATATATATGCATACATATAAGCGAAATGATTTTCGAAACCATGCCTGTGTGGAATTCTGCGCCACTGTACTGAGACCTACTGTCAGCTGGGGAGCATTCTTTGGGGGTATCAGTCTGGTGCTACTTATCAAATCTACAAGATCTCCAGAGCATCCACATTGTGAGTGCCAAACCTGGCTAAAACGGGTCATCCCCCCCAGCCCTTTCCTTCCACAGGAAGCATGTTGCTTCCTGCTCCCTTGCCCAGAGATCTGGGCTCCTCTGTCTTGGGGAAAACAAAAGCTTTTTTCCAGCCCCAGCTGCAGGAGTGGACATGCTGTTTTCAGCCACTTAATCCTGCTGCTGCGTAGTGGAGAAGTACAGGTTGCTTCAAAAAGATGGACCCAGTTTCAAAGGTATAGTGATTTCAAATCGGGTCCATCTTTTTGAAACACCCTGTATTTTATGTCTTTTCTGTGAGGGGGAGGTCTCTCAGCTCCTCCTGAGGCTTAAGGGAGAGGTGGCGGTGGGAGTATTAGAGCAGATCTCTATGGGTACTTGTGGGCTGTTGCCCTGCTCTGTCCACCCACTGCTTTGGCCAGCTGAGGCCCAGAAACCTCAAAGCCACTTTGGTGTGGCACTGCACATAAACTGTCGCAGCTGAGGCAGCAGCAGAGAGCATGAGCAATGCAAGCAAGTGGGCAATCCACAGGTGCCCGTGGGGATGTGCTTTACATCTGCAACGTCCTAAAGCTGCATGTTGTCCTTAAGCAAAAGATTTCCTGTGCCTGCAGTGTAACTTTGGGAGTAAGTCAGAAGCACGCAAATGCAGTGTTTGTTAGAGGTTTGGCTCATTTCTCATGACAGGCGTTCAAAACTGCTTAAATGTCTTGTGGTGCTGGTGGCGATTCTGTTCATAGCAAGTGCAATGGTTAAATGATGTGTGAGCTGCTGCCGGGCTGTACAGTAACCTCCGCTCTCACAAGTATCCCTTCCCTTGCGTACAGGGAGAGATGCACAGGGTTTAACAAAGATGCCACTGAAGTAGTTTCTTAGATTGTCACTGACAAGAGTACCTGGCTGGGAAAAGAAAGGGAGCATTTAGCACCAAGAGCATTGCAGTACTGCTTGGCAGGTATTGCATCCCAGTATTGCCCATCATCTGCCACTCTTGAAACTGGGCAGGACACCTCGCTGTTGCACTCAGAGTGAAACTGCAGAGAGCAGTTAGCAGGTCAGAAAATATTTGGCTGTCCTTTAGAGAATGGGAGCAGACCTGTTAGACCTGCTGGAGCGTACTGGGTTCTCCAAGAGCTTCTCCCAGCCTGCTTTTGCTCTCGAAGCCTGTGCAAGCTGGAAACTTGACAGCATTTTTCCGAGGATGGGGCTGACGTACAAACTGTATACCAGATGGGCAGGCAACGCCTGCAACGCTGTGCGCAATGGTTGAATGGCACAAATCTGCTGAGACACGCAGCGGGATGCTTGCACAGGCCCGGGAAGTTGCTGGTGTGTGTGAGAGAAAGAGGAGAGTATAACAGGAGGGAAAGAATAGGGAATTGGAGAGCTAGCAAGGATTAGCATCCTGCTTCTCCCTAGAAGGGGTTTTATCTAACGTGGCAGAGGGGGGAGAAGAGCAACCTCAAAACAAACAGAAAAGGCAGGGGAGAGGTTTACAGGCTCCCAAGAGAAGGAGCAAGACTGGCAGAAGGTGTTCGACAGCCATTTTTGAGTGAGTCACGCTTAACTGTCTGTCTGGAGCCACAAGGAATTTACAAAACTGGATAATTGTTCCTATCTATTTCTTAAAATATACAGAGTGAGTGTTCTAGCTCATGCGTTTTGGTGTAAAACATCTTGCTGTGGGCTGATATTTTCCCCTGGTTTTATCCCTTTTGCTTTTAAATTGCAGTCTGGCTTATGTTCTCCCTCTCCCTGTAAGAGCCAGGTCTGTTCCTACTGTGTCTCGCTGGGCTGGTGGGACCACAGCTCCCCCTTGTCGATGGCCCACATCCTTGTGCATGGCTGCGGCAGGGAGGTCGACTTCTGTAGTGCTGGAAAGAAAGGCAAACAGCCTGGTCCAGGCACTGGGGAGGGCTGTGGGACGCCCAGTGTGCTCTTGGGTTACCGTCACCCTTTAATGGGGAAGCTGGCGCATTAAAATGTGCATGTTATCCTGCTCTTTAGCTTGGGTCCGCTGCAGTAAGGCTTACTCAAGTGCAATTTCTCTTTGGTTCAGATGACCAGAATTGAAAAGCTCTTATTGTTTGCCCCTAACAGTTGAATTTTCCACTTTCCATTAAAGATGAAACCAGGATTGATGTCTGTCTACTGCCTTTGGTTTTCAAAATGAGGCTAATTGTACGCCATGTAGATCAAGAAAAGTGTGGGTGTTTTTTTTTTCTCTTGATAGCAAGCAGGTCAAAGAAGGAACTTGAGTTCAAATGCTTGGAGTCTGGTGAATCTTTGTAATTAATAAACCTTGCTCTAAACTTGAATATTACTAAAGTTGAGTTCTACAAGGGCTCTCCCGAGTATGTGTAAATATGCATATACCCACAGAACCCATCTGTATCTATGAGAAATGAGGCAAACTTGCAGAACTTGCAAATTATTATCTAATCTAAATTTAATATGCAATTAAGGTCTTGTAATTACAGCTTCAGGAAAAATTAACGTGTTGTTTATAGTGAAGCAAAAGTGCCAGACTGCAGACTGAATGATGACGAATGACGTATATGTATACTGGGGCGAAACAGCATGCGAACACCTACAAGCAGTTGTAATGACATACTATAATAGAAACTATCCTAAGTTTATGAAACCATGAGGCAATGTTTGTATTCCTGAAATAAAAACAAGAAACAGGCTTGGCCAACCAGGTTTTGAAGTAGTGAGATTCCATCACTGGGAAGTTCAATGGAGAACCCTGCGGTGTCTTGCAAGTATGGTGAGGCTGTTCTACAAAAAAACTAATGTCAGTCTAGTTCAGTGATATTCAGCTGTGACATCAACGTTGTCTGGGCTGGTTTTACCCAGCAGAATCTCTCCAGTTTCTCTGTTGTGATCAGAAAATCCTTATGAAAATACCATCATTTTCTTTGTCGATAGAGATGTTTGCAGTGAGGGAGGTTTCTCAAGCAGTTCTGCTTCCTTGTATTGGTTGCTTTGCAGCTGGCAGATTTCTAAGCAAGTCAGGATTTATTTCAGTTATCCGATTCATTTGTTTAAATGAGGGGCCAAGTGAACTGTATGTGTGTGTGGTGAGGAGAAATTGAATTTGTGCACGTTTGTCCTCTTTTTTTGTGTGTGTGCTGAGTACAATAGAAGGAAATGGTTGAAATTAAATTGGGAAAATAGCCATTTTAATATAGCTTGTGTTTTCAGCTGTAATACTGTAGCAACAAGCTGGTAAAATAGATTTTCATCTCTAGCAGAGGAATAAGCACCGTGCTCTTTGCAGCTGGCAAGGAGGCTTAGTCATGTCAGTAACACTTCATTTAGGGTGGCAAAGAGGGAGAACTGCATCTCAAGTGCAGTGATAAGTAGTATTCAGGGCTATTCTATCCCCTTCTGACTCCATTGAGTTGTTTGAATGTTTATCTTTTACTTGTTTACATATTTGGTGGGTTTCTATCTACAAAAGACAAGTTAAACAACTCGTTAATCTCGTTTTTGTTTTTTTTTTCTGAGCAACCCATATCTTGATAGGAACCTGCCCCACATTTTTAAAGCAGGAATTTGTGCCGGGGCTCAAATCCCGGTAGGGTGTGAACCTTTTATGGATGTTCTCCATAAGGTGGGTGACGTTGCCATGGCAGGAGATGCTCTGAGCACATAAAGGACTCCCCAGAGCAGGGCTGTGCCCTAGTGCTGCATTTGTGGGGTGAAGGGTTGGCTTTCTGTGGTCACTTACCCATGGGCCTCGCTGGTATGCAGAAAATTCATGTGTGCATTTTATTTTATAACTTACTCTCTCTTAAAGTTTAATTTTAAACTTTAACAGTCTTGTAATAATAAAATTAAAGATTTCTGAAGAGTGGATGAGGCATGAACACGGACTGGTGTTTCTGTTGAGGATGTGTGCTCCTCATGTTGTGGTTGTCATGGTTCTGAGTGACCACCACATCGTGCCTAAAGTTAACGCCTACAATTTACCTGTGGCAGAAGAAAATTAAATAACTTCTTCAGGACCTATCCTTCCTCATTTTGTCTGCCCATTAAATGGCAATGAATGTCAGAGCAATGTGCCTTGAAGTACTGGCATCTCATTAGGATGATGAGTCAAGCAAAAGGCATTCTGTTTGAGGGAAATAGATAAATCTTGTCAAAAGTCTCTACAGAAATTGAGCCAAATCTACTGACAGTAGTGGAAGTGTCTAGGATTCAATGGGCTTTAGATCAAGACCAGAATAATTAATATATTTTAGACAGATAGTGGTGATAGTCTTCTACTCTTGACCTTTTCTAGAAACTGGCTGTGGTGCTGTTTCAAAGCTGAGACTGACAAAATTTCAAGGAATAAATTCTCATCTAATTTCATGATGGTAACTCGGTAACATTTTTTCTTTTTGAGATCATATTCCTAGTTCTCACAACTCGGAAACAAATCCGCATCGTCGTGACCTAAGTTTGGCTTAAGGTCCTCTTCTATACACCTCCATTTTAGAAATTCATGACAAGCAGGAATTTTAACGAATTCTGAATCAGCTTTGCATTTCACTAAGGGATGTGCAGGGAAATTAGACCTGTATTGTGTGAGAAACTAAGATAATCTTCCTGTCATGCTTAGGTTTAAAAGGCTAGGTCTGTAGCAGACAGTTTGTAATGCTGTGTGGGATGTGATTGAATAGCTGTCTATTTTTACAGCGTATCTGGAGAATCCTTAGTACAGGCTGTTCAAATGGATACCGAAAGTTGTTATACCTTATTTCCTTTCATTTGCTTATTAGCTATACTGACTCACTGTTGTTGATCTAAGCTATGCTTTCTAGCCAACTTAGCTGTGGTTGCCAGTGGTTCTTCTAAAACTGTGCTTCCAAAATAAACCAGGCCTGAGTGGAGACTGGTTTTAGTGGTGCCATGGCAGAGTGGGCAGGAGCCTCAGGTCGCTTTTCGCAGCCTGGGGCAAAGCCCTGGGTAAATACTCATCTGTTCATTTTGTATGACTTCTGCATCACATGGGTCAGGCTTCCAAACTCCTCATCCCAGAAGGAGATGTGGTACAGTGCAGGATGTGGAAGACCGTCAATTACCTACTTTCTTCCTGAACACTTTCCTACATCAGGGGTATTTGCTATGAATGTCTTGTTATACTTTTAAAAGCTGCACTTTTATCTTTTAGCTAGAAAAAAGTATTGCATATTCTGCAAGGAATAGGTGTAACAGGTAATTACTTATAAGCACTGAATGCAACTCATATACTCGATGTATTTTTGTGTGGTATGTCCCAGAAATGTCCAGGAAAATAATCCACTGCACCTGGCAATGTAGTACTTGTTAAAGATGCTAGAATAACCAGACTGGGACCTGTACTTTTATTTGTCCACCAAATGAGTATAGGCAGTGGCATTGGAAGCTTTCTTTCACATCTCTGCCTTGACTGTTGGGTAGCTGGTTAGTATTCTTGGCTTTTCTGAACTTGTAAGGGGAGATGAGGGAAAAGATGCTTATGCTGGCGATTTTCATAGCTGCTTTTAAGAGAGAAGTAGCCTGAGTCAGGTCGTCAGAGAAATCTAGAGGGTAGAAAGTATACTGAGAGATGAGGTGTTTCCTTCAGCTTCTGTCTGCTGCTGTTTGTACCTGTCCTCCTCATACACATGAAGCAGCTCATGGAATAGCTAGTTCTCACTTTGATTTAAAAAAAAAAAAGTTTTTAATTCTACTTGTGTGTTTCTAATGAGCAGAATTTGTAGAATTCTGAAAAATGGTGAGGAAACTCTTGATGAGACATGGGCAACAAAATGCTTTTTTTGTACTGTTTCTGCTTTGCAATATTATTAGCTGTTCTTCAGAGACAGGGTTTGCCAAGTTTACACGGGCAGGAGGCTTACAAAGCTCAATCTGAAAAATACATATTTTAAAATATTTATTTAAAATTTATTTAAAATACGTATTTTAAAATACAATGGTAAAAGGTAAAATTCAGTATTGTAAGTGTTTCACTCAGTTGCTCAGCTAGCAAAAATGTTATGAGGTAGGTAAAATACCAGAATTCAGGGTGGGGCAATGCATTCAGAGCGAAAGATGTCTGTAATTAGTTTCATGAGCGGAGATAAATACGGTATGGTAGAGCAGAAGCAGCTGGAAAATTGAACAACAGCATGCTCAGAAAAACTGAAGGCAAAAGGCTAGAGATGTAAGTACCTGCTGCCACAGTTTTTGTTGTTGTCAAACACATTAATTCTCACTAGGTTGGAATATTAGAATCAGTGGACCGATTTCTAATTTCATGCTCATATTCATGCAAACCTCGTGAACTTCGGAGGAATTGTACACACATGACAGCAATAAATTAATTAAAACCTGGAGCTCGAACTGGAAATGTGATATTATAGAGTGATTAATGACTTAATTTGTAATTTTGAGTTCATAAAAACTACATGAACTACATTTCATGAAATGGCTGTAATGTGCTTAGTGCACATTGTGGAACTGTTTTTTTAACCTGATTTCTTAATGAAGTGAGCCTGATGCAATCACGCTGTTTTTGTCATTCTCCCTTCTAACAGCTTTTGAACTTGGTAGCGCATTTCAGTGGCATTTAACAGAGAGGTAGAAGTCTCAAAGCGGTTTAATCTTTAGGACTTTTCATGAATGTATAAAAAGGTTGTATTTCTCTTTTTACTGAGAGTTGCACAGTATCTTTTGGATACCAGAGAATCCATGTAAATGTGGAGCTTCAAGACACAACTCTGTATGCAAGAAAGCTGTAGCTCGTCTGCCTCCTTGCCCTTTACTTGGGAGGTATATAAATAAGGGAGGGAGCCCAGAAGGATGCAAAGCATTTAAGAACTTTTTCCGTCAGAGAAGATAAAGATCAATACTATGTGGAGTGGTCTCTGACTTTGTGAAAGTCAAGCAGCCCTGAAAGGTAAGGCACTAAAAGGCAATGTAAGTGTGCTGTTTGGTTTGAGCTGGGTTTTACACTAGTAACTGTAAATTTTACATCCTGCAGTGTGGCTGTGAAAAGCAGGCACTTGGTAAGGATGTGAAAGTGGGGAAGGTACTAAAGTTGCCCGCAGTTCTCAGTGTGGCTGCACAGGAGGAAATGGGGGTTTTGTGGTGGAAGGTCCGTGTTGTGAAGTTATAATGTGCTTTAGGAAAAGAAGGGAGAAGAAAAGATTTTACCAGCAGGTCTTTGAATATGCGCATGATATGGGTATACTTTAAAAAAGTAAAAATTAATAGTTTTGAGACTTGCTGTCTTAAGCTAGAACTGATGTTTATTTCCTACACACTACACTTAGCTGATCCTAATATATGTGTCAGATGCAGAAATGTTGCTTCTCCTTGTTCCATCAAATACTGATTTCCCCATCCACTCCCCAGCCTGACCGTAGAATTCAGCAAAACAGCTGCTGACCGCCCTTTGCCTGGTGGCCTGTCCTTGAATTGCCTGGCTGTCCTACGTGGACAGGAATGCAGAAAAGTAAAGAATTCCTGGGTTAAGATTAACTTCTAATTATGTTAAAAGCCAAATACAATTAGATGAGGCGTTGGCAAAAGGAACGCTGGCAGGTTCGGTATCCAGCACTGAAACTGGAAGGATCAGACAAGAAGATTCTACACCATTTTTTAGTTGATCCTTGTCCATTTTATGAGGAGGTGTAAGTTAAACCAGTTGTGCTTTATGGAGCAACTGGGCAAATCCCGTCCTCAGAAGGTGCCAGAGAGGAGCCAGCTGTGCTGTGGCTGCTGTTCTCGTTACCCTGTAGCAATACTGGTAGGGCGTGCAGTCCGCAGGTGGACGGCGGTGCAGTGACCCCGGGGCAGGCACACGAGGTGACTGTGCCGTGTCCCCAGCCAGAGCCATGCACCTCTGGGTTCCCACCAGAGCCAGATGGTGCCCAGCAAGCGGGGCACAGCACTGGTGAATGGGCACCAGCACACGAGTGAGAAATCCTGTTTTCCACATGTAAGAAAGCTGGAGAAGCAACGTGCTGCAATGGCTCCAGCCTTCTGTCTGGTAAAAAGGGATGTGTCCTTCTGGGTCTGTAAGGTGGCGATGTCCTTAATGTAAGGGACAAATACCAGAGTGCTCCAGACTTTGCTCAGAGCAAAGAGGGCGTGGAAGTGTAGTCAAACCATTTTATTTGAGGACAGTGCTTGACATTTCTATTCTTCCTCATGCTGTTTGTGTGCCCTTTGGGCCCTTGTCTGGAATGGGCCAAACTGTGCATTGAAAGGCCATATGTACTAGGCTAATGAATATGATTGACATGGTCATCAGCAAAGATGCCTGCCAGTGGCTGTAACGGAGGGAAGTAGGGATTCAGGAAACACTTGTGTGGGGAGAGAGAGAAAGGGTAGTTGTTCTTTTCTGGTTTGTTTGAACTGCTTTTTGAGAAAGACCATGTGAGGAGAATGACTCTGATCTTGGAAGTGAAGAACTTGGTGTTTAATGTTTGGCAGTACTTAATACAATGACTTGAAGAACATGCCAGTGGAAAAGATAGATGAGCCGCATTAGGGGGTCAAACATCAAATACCATGGTTGTTTCCCATACATGTGAACACTGGCGTGGTGTTTTGGCTCTATGAGACAGCTGTACCCTGCAACCCTTTGGGGAGGCAAGAGGAAGGAAGGCTCCATTTGTTTCTTTTTAAACACAAGTTTCTGCTTCCCAACGGCTGTTTTTAAAATAATATGTTAGTGGAAGAAATGTTTCCATTCTTACATTGGGAAAATTTAGATTATTCATTATAAGCTTAAATTTCAGCTACTTAAACTTGCTTTGCTTTCTGTGCAGGCAGACTTTCCTCTGTAATGTACTTCTGAAGTGGGTAGTTTACTAATGATGCAAGTAGATTTTAATTGTGCAGAAGCTAGACACTCTGTGCATCGAAAGGCATTACCTGATTTGTAGAAGAAACAGTAGAAAACAAGCTTTCACAAGTAAAATTGCTGTTGAGTTTTATAAATAGCACTACCCTGTAAGCAGGTGGCAAATGGAAATGGTTTGGTTCCTTACAGCTGGCAGATACTTTATCTTGGTGCTTCGAGAACTTTTGCATCACCTTCAGATGCTTGACTTGTCAAAAGTATTTGTTACCGTCTACTGGTTGTTCTGGTCATTTGCAACACTGGCAAAGACAGAGTATATTTGGCTGTGGCAGAAAATTAGAGTCATGCTTTTATTTTTTGGGTGAGATGTGGTGGTTGTGGTTGGCCTAGTTGCAGTGCTTCTAATACCTGACAAGTCAAAAGGGCCAGTGCCAGATAATGCAGGGTTTGGAATAAAGTCAGTCTGGTGGCTTGTTAACTACATTTTATTGGGTTAACTTTGTACTGGCAGGATTTGTATTGGATCAGATTTGTCTGTCTAAAGTGCTGTGACTTTCTGCTGGTTCATACATCACCCGTCTTTCTGCACCTGGTATAAATATGGTACATGCTCCAGGTTAAGTGCTCTGGCTAAGGCAACGGGATCAAGATTCTGTACCAAATCCCTTTCCAGATGAAGTTTGTGCTGCTGCATAACCTAAGGTTTTCTATGATTTTACTTTTTTCCTACACACACACTAACTGGTATATTGGAACATGAAACTGCATTTTGACTAAGTGAGAAGATACTAAACTTGCTCCGGCATGGTTTTTGGATGTGGAAATACCCAATTTCCATTTCCATGCCTTGGTGTTTGCCAGACTGATGCTCTTGTGTGACCAGCCCTGCCCTTTTCATCCTGAAATTCGCTGCAGGATGAAGAGCCCGTTCCCCAGATGGGCTGCTGTGCTCTTCTAGTCAAAGAAAACACGTAACAAAGTCTTGGTAGCCCTCGCTTGGCGCTTGTTCGGGAGAAGCGTGTACAGAGCGGTGGTGGCTTTGAAGGCTGGCCAGGAGACTTGGGTTCGTTTACACAGCTCCAGAGGCTTGGGATGCTGTTTATGGGGTGTGGGGGGCTGAGGGTCCCATTGCAGTTTGGGGACAGCAAGCCCTGAAGGTCCAGCAGTCACGGTGCAGCTTGTTTGCTGATCGGGGCTCGGCGGCTTCACTGGGAGTGCAGGGCTGTGTTCCTCCCAGCGTTAAGTCCAATTATATGATTTTGTTGTTTGAAGAGAGGTGTGAGATACATCTTCAGCAAACAATAATCTTCTTAGTGGGCTGTAAATTGCAAATAATGATTCCTTGCTATTTTTGGAAGCAATATGCACCGTCAACAGTTGATTGCATGAAGACCTGAACGAGGCAGGCTTGGGGAGCAGAGTGTTTATTGACCTGGGTTCCTGTTGCTGAAGTGGCATGGACTGTTTAAGGGCTCCCACTTTGCCCTTCCTCGGGGCTCGTAAAACCAGCCTCCATTTGATTCTTTTCTTTCTCTTTCAGGACAATTATTTTGAGTGACGGCCCTTGCACGCGCTTCTGAGTGGTTATCATGGGCTTCATTGCCTTTCTGAAGACCCAGTCCATAGTTCACCTCCTCATTGGGTTTGTCTTTGTCGTGAGTGGACTGATCATTAACTTCATTCAACTATGCACACTAGTCCTCTGGCCCATAAACAAGCAGTTTTATCGCCGAGTAAACTGTCGCCTTGCCTATTCGCTTTGGAGCCGTGAGTATGCTTGAAGGGGACCTGAGGGCTGGGGGTGGGGAGACGAGTGTTTTTGTTTCTCTTTTTGTTAATTAAAGAGTATGTATATATATATATACACACACACATGCGTATGCATACACAAACAGGCACAAGAGTGAGAGAGTGAAATGATAAGTCAGACGTACTCTTTCAGAGCAGTTTAAAGCAGCTATCTTTTCTGAAATATTGGGAAAATATGCAAAAGTGACTCATACGTATTATCACTCTGTTATTTAAAAGAAGTGGGTATTAAAGCTCCTCCCCAACCCTGTCTTTACTGTTAGGAAATTGCTGATTCTATGTCAATACCGTTTTCATCCTGCATCGGAGCCTGTGCTAAGTGATGGGGAAGGGGAAATTCACAGAGAATGCTTCAGGTATTGAGTATATGGGCAATATTGACCACTTAGGAGCTCAAGTCAACTGTGTGGTCTGCAAATAGAGATGTCTGCATTAAATATCTAGTGTAGGTGCCTTTATAGCTGAATTGTGTGTCAGCTTTAGAGCCCTCTGACACTCTGCAGCGTCCATCTGTGACACAAATGTCTCCTCTTGTGAGCAATTTGTCATTCTTTTCTTCTTCTGTCCGTGGGATGGCTCTACAGTGAGTGCAGCTGCTTTGCTCTCTTCTTGTAGACCTTTGCAAAACTTCTTCCCTGTGGATGGCTTTTTTTTTTTTCCTCATGTAGCTTAACAGGGGAGTAGATTTCTGAAATGAAATGTTTAGAAGGCTCCTTAGTCCAAATGTCACCTCCTGTTTCAGCAGTGAATCACCTAATTTGTTTCTGTTCTCCATCCCCTCCTGGTACGCATGGCCACTTACCTTAGTGCTCAGCTCAGCATCCAACTCCCACTCCATGTAAATGAGTCACCTAAACGAGTACTTAAATTACAGTTGAGCGGTCCACTGACAGGCACCCACATTTCTCAAATCATCAATGTGAAGTACTACCAACAAAAACTCTCCAAAGTATCTATTATAGTTCAGTTTCTTTTTAAGCTTGCTGTCCTTGTCCTTCCTCTGCCTTTTGCCCTGCCTGTTGAGAATGTTGTCTGAGAAGCACAGGAGAAAGGAAATCAAAGAGAGTGGCAGGCAAACTGTCAGGAGAAGAGATATTGTAATGGAATAACTTGTACGTAGAAACTTAAGAATTAGCTTGATTGGAGGGGAATGGGGGTATATGGGATTTTTTTTTAATTTTCTTGTAAGAATTTCTTAATGTGCTTTTAAAAAGCTACAATCTGACCTCATCCTGAAAACCGTAGTTGCACTAATAGTCTGGCTTTTCTGAGGGTAGGAGCTGCTTATGCCTGTGAGGGCACAAGGGTTCAGACCCTTGATTTCTACAAGTTGGCATTGTGTGTGGAAAAAATCACGTTTTAAATGCTGTTATCTTACTATCTTGTATACACTAGAAAAACCTACATTATTGTTCAAAAAGGTTTGAAGAAGCTGAGCAGATAATTGGGTTGTACCTAGGATAACCCCTCAGGTATAGCCTGTTATAAATTAAATGATTGAGAAATTAAACTGTGAAAATTAATGTAAATGTTATATGGGGTTGCAGAGTGCTGATGGCCTGTAATGGAAGAGCTGACAGAATATGCACTTCAATTGTGATTTATAAAGAATTGAGTGAGCTGTGTAAATGCAGCCATTCAAATGTTGCCATTCATAATGAAATATATTTCATGATGTGGAAGCCTTTTAGCAGTGAACCTGAAGGTTGGTGTTCTGTTCCAGATGCTACGTTTTGCTCGCTTACTCCAAGCTGTTTAGTTTTAGGCTGCGGGTGTTCATGTCAGAGCTGTCTGTAACAGAAGCTGCTCTGTCCACCTGGCAGAGGACCGGTGTGCATTAATAGATACGCAGGTGATGGTGTATCTGGCTGTGTAGTCTAGGCCGCTGAAAACCAGGCTCTGTTCATACTCTATCTCTTCTCAAATACATTATGCACAGCTTCAGAAGGAGAAGGAGAAAGGAGATAGACTCTATCCGATGTTCATGGCAGATGTTTGGGGAAAAAAAACATCTGGCGTGCCCTGGCCTCAGTGTAAACCCTTTGCAACACATGATGCATGCCGGGTGGTCTGTGCTTCAAGCTCTCCTGTATCAGCTCCTTTCAGATGACTCACACCTTTGGAGAGCACAGAGCGTTTGGTTAAGTTCAGTTTCAAAAAAAATCTCTCAAATATTAGTACTTTACACTGAGGAGGGCGCTGTGCCTCTTGTTTGCCTTGTTTCTAGGTGGCTTGCAAGGCCATAAACCCACCTGCTTTGGCATATGGGACCCCCAGCTACAGGAAGGGGTTGTTTGTAGCACAGTGTCGCTTGTCCTCTACAGGAGGTATCCCAAGCAGCACAAGTATTACCATCCCTTCATTCAGAAGGATGGGTTTGCTGTACCATCGGTAGGATTGCTGCCATGCAAAATAGCTGTAACCCATACACCAAAAACAAGGAAATGAGCCCCCTCCCAGTTATTATCACATCATTTTTCAGTACACTTGCAAAGGACAATCCATTCCCTCATATTAATTCTCTGACCTATCAACCCTCCTCTCACAGTATGAACTCTGGCAAATCTCTCTGCAAAGTTTCCTCAACTGTTTTAGAGTGAATGGTACAAGAAATGCCCTACAAAAAATCATCCATACTTGCCTCTGCAGAATTTTTTTCTGATTTTGAAGAAGAAACGCATCCATTTTTTGTTTTTTTTTTTAAATAAGAAAATGCAGCGACTGTAGCAGAACTGGAGATGTTCCTCCTTAGTAACTAGACAGCAATGGAAAGGGAAAATCACTCAGAATGCCACCCTGTGTTTGGTACCACTACTTCAGTCTCATGGCCACAAGCTTGGAAGAGCGTAGCTCTTAACTGAGGGCACTCTTGCTGTCCTCTTTCCCCTGTTACTGAGCCAGGATAACCAGAGCAAGAAAGGTAAGCGATCACATAATTCACAAAGTAGGCAGAGCTGGAAAGCAGTGACAGAAACCTCTGATTGGTATGAAGTATTATTCTGTCTTTCCTCTGCTATATTTCCAGTTGACCAGGGTTGCGCTCTCTTGATCAGCAAGTGGCATAACTTTGTCATGGCTCCAAATGAGTGAGTCTTGGAAATGATGCAGGGGAACAACCTGGTGGATAAGTGGGCAGGTGGGGAATACAGGTGGAAAAACTAGTGTTAGAGGAGCTGTGTGTCTTCAGCAGACCAGGATTGATTTTCCCTGCTGTTGACCTAAATACTATGTTTGCTTTCTCTGTGATGTGGTGCGAAATTGGACCCACTCTTAGTTAGCAGGATGGGTGGATTACCTTATTGTGTTCCCACTGATCAGAAGCCCTTGTACAGGGAGGCGCTGCTCCAGTTTGCAAAACCAGAGCCTCTCAATGGAGAGCTGAAATACTACATGGCAGAACCTGGTATAGGGAACCAAGGGGGCTCCTTCCAGTTTTGACCCTACAAGTTTGTCGTAGTAATATAGGAAAAGTTGGACTTTTTAACTGCTATATTTGTGCAACCAAATTTTTAATGCATCCATGTCTCGTTGAAATGAGAAAATACCAATCACTACAGTTTGCGTGGAAACGAATCTTCCTACTGGGAGAACAAACTATTCTCGTACTTTTTATAGTTGTCCCATGATACAGGCAATGCCTTCCATCTGCCTGGTTGTACTGAAATGAGAGACGTAGGCTAACCATAGCAGCCACATTCAGTGTGTGATGAATTTAAGTGGGAAGGGTTTTTTTAAGATGAAAAAAAGGGGAACTGGAAAATAAGAGTGTGTAACGAAGGAAATGTTCAGTGTGGAGTAAGAGAAATGTTGGAATATTGAAAGGTGGATAAGACAGAGCGGAAAGGGCTTATTCTTTCTTTTGCAGTAAAAGAAAGACACGATTTACCATTCCTGGCTTTTCACAGGGATTTTGATAAATTAGCTCAATTCTCTGGTGCTTCTGACTCTGTGGTGATGACCATAATACAGAACAATCAGAGTCCTGTGTTCTAATATTAAAATCTGTTGCAGAAGATCGATGGCACTGGATCCCTTTAAAAGCCCTCTATTGGTCTGTTTGCCTCCATAAAGCTTGTTTCATGTTGTGTAAAAGCATTAGGCTGCATCTATGCATAATTTGTGTTCCACCTGGGAGAAACTGTACTCAGTTAGTGGAGCAATCAACAGCTCAACTGTCTGTTTTCCGGCACAAAGTTTGAGTATTTTTTCCAGTGATCATGAAATTTCACATTCGTAATATAACGTGCAAACTTTTTACTGTTAAAAACTTGTTAAATTATCCATAATGCATATATCTAGTGCCTTAAATGCTGCTTAAGGATGATGATGTTATTTGGTTTATATCCGGCTAAGCTCTCGTTTCATCTTTATTGGGTTGGATTGAAAATGTGACAGTTGTTGGGAGCCAGAGGAGATGAGGCACTGAGTGGGGCTGGAGACGAAATGCTAAATGCTTTCTATAGCAGCACCCTTAATTCCTCTCTCTGTCTTCATTGTGTTTGTCAGAGTTGGTAATGCTGCTGGAATGGTGGTCAGGCACAGAATGCACATTGTTCTCAGACGAGGCCACGGTGAACACCTTTGGGAAAGAACACGTCATCATCATCTTGAATCACAACTTTGAAATCGACTTCTTGTGTGGCTGGACTATGACAGAGCGCTTTGGAGTGCTAGGGGTACGTGGGACCATGACCTTTCCCTTCGTCTGGTGGACTGTGGGTCTATTTAAAAGCCATACACATACAGTTTCTTTTCATTTGAGTTTCCAGCTATAACTCCATCAACTCCTTGTCATCTTAACTTCAGTGTCTTTGTTTGATCTCATTGTACAAATCGGCAAATTACATTTTTGGATTGTTCTTTGTGTTTTTCTCCAAGAGTTCCAAAGTTCTTGCTAAGAAAGAGCTACTATATGTGCCCCTAATTGGCTGGACGTGGTACTTCCTTGAGATTGTTTTCTGTAAAAGGAAATGGGAAGAAGACAGAGATACAGTTATTGAAGGATTAAAACGTTTGGCTGATTATCCTGAATATATGTGGGTAAGTGTCAAGTTCCTGCTCTGGTATCAATGGCTAGAATTGAAATGGTGATGGAAATACTCATGTGGTACTGTAGCATTTTATATCAGGAGAAGGTCAGCTCACTACTTTCTTCAAGTTTTGTCAAGGCAAACATGTGCTCTGTTTCAGGAGGTCTTTTGGGATAAGGGAAGGTGTTGTTCTGTTTGCCTGTTGGTGAGGGAAGTCATTTGGGAAACAGTTTAGAAGCTTGCATAGATGATTACAAGCTTGATGATAATTTATAAATCAGGCTTGAGTAACACTTGTTAATTTTGTCTGCACTTATTTTTACCTTTGAAAAAAACAGCCCATAGTTGACTACTAAATCTAAATCACCTTAAGCTACATTTCCTGAGGTAGGCTAAAAAGAATATTTTCTGGAGAAATAAGTGAGTTTGGGTGGAGGGGATGAACAAACCATAAACTTTGTTAGGAAGTTCTTGTTAGTATATTCATTGATCTGCGAAATGACAGGTGTCCCAAAACACCTCAGTGAGAACATGTGGCAAGCTTACATCTGCTTTTGCAGTTATGCTTTTCCTTTTTATTTTGACATTATTTGAAGTCAGGGGTGAAACATCGATTTTTCATTATGTGCAGAGTTATTAGATTTTACTGCAGCAACACGGTGGTATAATCAACCTGTTAACCTTCTTTTAGCTTTGAATGCAAATGTTTTGATAAATTTACTGCTTCGCTTGTATAGCAGTACATATAATGTGCAGTTATTTGGCTCATAAAACGTTTTAAGAGGCTTTTTGTGCATTTTAAGTGATTTTTTTTCAATATTAGCAAGTATAGCTTGTTAAAACGAATAGTGAAATAGTAAGCATTAATTAGTATATTGTGAATGTGTCATTTGCGTGGGGTTTTTTTTGTTTTGTTTTTTTGTTGGTTTGTTTTGGTTTTTTGTCATTACAAAGATAAAGAAGAATCTGGATAATGTGTTTTAAACTACTTGATTGCTTGAATATATGGATAGGAATGACATTTAATATATTCTCCTGGTCAATGTTGAAAAGAAAAAAAGAAAAATCCCTGCCAATTAAAAAAAATCTCAAGGCCGTACTTTAGTTGCAAATGTATACATTTTAATGATTCTGCAGTTGAGAACCAAAGACTAGTCTCTAGAGAAAACAACTAGAAAATATAAATGCGAAACGTAGTTAGCCTTGATTATTTAAATCAAGACTTCCTGCTTGGTAATTAAAATAGTGATTAAAATTGACTTGAATACATCGATTTCCAAGATTTTGTGCATTCGAAATGCCACAGTCAGGGCTGGTGGCACAACCTTCCTTTGTGAGGTCTTCCCCAGACGTGCACTGTAGCGCGGTCCGTACCTCACTCGCACCCTTGGTCCAGAAGGATCACTGCACTGTGGAGTGGAAGAGGGTGAGAATTTGGCGTAGAGGAAAGAGCTTGCACTGCAGACTGGGGTTGACCCTGTACCTTGTGCTGTCCTCACCGTGTGGTGGTTGGTCAGGTTTTCATAATGAATGTGCCCTCGACGGCCAAATGGAGATTGCAGGACCAGCTCGCATTCTTTCACTGCACTCCGGCAGGTCTAACACTTGTGTCTGTGGAAGTTCAACAAAGGCAGGTGTAGGGTCCTGCACCTGGGGAGGAATAACCCCCCACAGCAGTACAGGTTGGGGGTGGACCTGCTGGAAAGCAGCTCTGCAGAGAAGGACCTGGGAGTTCTGGTCCACAGCAGGCTGACCATGAGCCAACAATGTGCCCTTGTGGCCAAGAAGGCCAACCATTTCCTGAGGTGCATTAAGAAAAGCGTGACCAGCAGGTCGAGAGAGATTCTCCTCCCCCTCTACTCTGCCCTGGTGAGGCTGCATCAGGAGCACTGCATCCAGCTCTGGGCTCCTCAGTTTAAGAAGGACAAGGAATTACTGGATAGAGTGCAGCAGCAGACTTTGAAGATTATTAGGGGCCTAGAGCACCTTTCTTGTGAGGAGATCTGAGGGAGCTGGGTCTGTTCAGCCTGGAGAAGAGAAGGCTGAGAGGGGATCTTATAAATGTTTACAAATATCTCAAGGGCAGATGTCGAGAGGATGGGACCAGGCTCCTTTCAGTGGTGCGCAATGATGGGATGAGGGGCAATGGGCACATCATAGGAGGTTCCATCTGAATATGAGGAGAAACTTCTTTACTTTGAGGATGCCAGAACACTGGAACAGGCTGCCCAGAGAGGTTGTGCAGTCGTCTTCTCTGGAGACATTCAAGACTCGCCTGGACACCTTCCTGTGTAACCTGCTCCAGGTGAACCTGCTTTAGCAGGTGGGTTGGACTAAATGATCTCCAGAGGTCCCTTCCAACCTCAACCATTCTGTGATTCTGATTCTGTAATATTGATTTAACTTACCTTTTGTGGTGTGGATGTGGATATGGATATGTGTATGTGGATACACTACTGAGAAAAAGTTTAGCAACCACAGTACTGACAAACAGCGGATGTGTGGTGATGCATTTGACAAGTCTTGCATTTGAATTGCAACATTACAGCATTGCGTGATACTGCTATGAGAGAGTAGCAGCAACCTGCCATCCTCCCCCTCCGTTACCTACCTGGGATGCAGAGGTTTGTGTGTTGAAATGGAGCGGTGTTTCCTTTGCTTGGTGCAATGGGAATGATGTCCGCCTTTCAAAAAGGCCAGGGATAAACAGAAGTTCACCCTAGGGCTTGCTTTGTGTGCTCTTGGCTTTGCATTGCTTCTGGTCTCTTGGGTAGAGCAGAGGCAATAGGCAGGAGAAAGACATCTATGTTTTGTGCTGCTTGAAGTTAGTGTGGGAGCATTTAAGTCTTCGGTAGTTACTCAGGATACTACAATCAGTTTGGTGACTTACAAGATGAACAAGGTTTTAGGGAAAGGGACCACTTTTTATGAACACAATGCACAACCCCCCCTCCCACTAAAACCAAAACAAACTCACCTAAAAATCAGAAAACCTTTCAGATAAACAAGTCAGTCTTCAAATGAGTAATGCTGGTTGCACAGTACAAATTTTAAATGAGGTATCTAGTGATTAATGTATTTTTTCCTAAAGTTGTCGTGTACTAATGTTTGAATTGCTTTTTCTAATTTCTCCATCACCAGCCAGCCAAATGTTTTAGGTTTTGGTTTGGTTTTTGGTTTATTTTTAAGTAAACATTTCAGGTATAAACAATTAGACTTTTGTCGCCTTAAATTTGGTACCGGTGTTGTTAAAGTTTATATATAATCTGTTGTAAATTAGTTGTGAGGTGTGGTACTTCTGCTTAATACTTGATGATCAAATTAGGCAATTAAGGTGTTCGTGGATGTATGTTTATCTCACACAAATTTTCAGTATTCTGTGTGCTTTCTTGTGATCACAAGGTGTCCTTGTTTTTGCCTTTTGTCTCGTTGAGCTAGTTTCTCCTGTACTGTGAAGGAACTCGTTTTACAGAGACCAAGCATCGTATCAGCATGGAGGTGGCTGAATCCAAGGGGCTGCCTAAACTGAAATACCACCTGTTGCCCAGAACCAAAGGTTTCACCACTGCTGTCCAGTGTCTCAGGGGAACAGGTACTGGCAAGCTGCTACTTGTTGTTTGCATTAATTGTAATATGTGATTTAATATGCACGATGTACCGCACTGTATACTCTGTTGATTACTTGCTTTACAATTAGTGAGCTGGCAGTAATAATTATTCGGCACGACAGCTGTTAATTCGTGCCACATAACTCTCAGATAGAACTCTTAAAAAATATTAAACCTTTCATGTATGTCATTGTTGCTTGGTTCATCAAGTTGTCTTGTGTTTTGGTAACACATGATAAGTAGGTGGGAATATGTCAGGTGGCTGAAACAGATAAATACAACATGTAAACACAAAGTAGTGAAGGGCCCTCCTACCATTAAGGCAAGGCTTGCACGAGGCCCTGTTGCTGTCTAATGCAAGGATGTCGGCAATGTGGTTGCTAAAATTGCTGATATAACAGCCATATTTTCTTTTTTTGTAACAGTTTCAGCAGTGTATGATGTAACACTAAATTTCAGAGGAAACAAGAACCCGTCTCTATTAGGAATCCTTTATGGAAAGAAATATGAAGCAGATATGTGTGTAAGGTGAGCATATGATGATGGAGGTGAGCCCTAAGATGCGTACTTTGGCATGTTGAAGTGTATTCAGATTTTACAGGTTAATGTCCTTTGCTGTAGTCCCCTTTTCCTTGTCCTCCAAGCTTCTCTGCAGCCTACAAAGACTTCCGCACTTTCCCCTTGCTTCAGCTCACTTTCATATGTGAGATCCCTTGGTATCACCCAGCAAGTCAGACAGCACTGGGCAGACCTTTTAAGCTTGGACAGAACCACGTTGTTGTTACAGGATTTCCCCAAGTTTTGTGCAGTGGGGATTCTAGTCTGCATTTTTCCTTTCTCTGCTGGGAACAGAAAACCAACTGTTCTGTCCCCTTCCCAGTCCCTGCAAGCATATGCATAGTATAAATAGCCTGTCCAATGTAAGTAGTCTCTTGTGGTGAATGGCATAAAGCTCCTTAATATGCCAGTTTCTCTCCTTCTCTCACATGGTTTGATTAGCAGATCACAAGTTAAATAGTGCTGAAATTCAGACATTGTATGAATGTGGTGGTACATTCCTCAAATTCCTCATTGTTCTTTTTCCTGAAAGAGTATCTGCTAAAACGAAACTCCTTGCAGCACGTACACACATGCATGTGCGCACGCACATGCTTTTTCTTTCTTGCTTTCTTCTTGTTGCTTTCTGCTTTAAAGGCTTCCTTGTGATCATAAAAACTACCAACCCTTTCCTGTTGAATTTCTTATTTTCCCTTTTATGTTTGCACCTGACAATCAACCTAGTTGTTCTTTGCACAGTTCTTTTGACAGTTCACTTCTGCTTCTCTAGGGACTTCACCCACACTTTGGAAAATGTCGCTACATTATGGTGATGAAGTTGATGTTTGATTTTGGGGGTTTTTGGTGAGGGGAAAGAAAAAAAAAAAAGGGAAAAAAGCCTTGCTGCTTCCCCATACACCTTTCCACTCTGGCATTGCAGACATTGCAGATATGGGGCACTGCCTCTATACGTTTTACTTCTACAGGACAGGTGTGCCTTGCCAGAACTCCCAAGGGTGAAAGACTTCGTAGGGAATCACACTAATTATCTTTTGTGTCAAGGTGTAGCAGCAACAGTTTTGTGGAAGAAATGCTATCCTGAGGAGGCAGTGTGTTGCAGCCCTAATGGGGAAGGGCAAGGGCAGCATTCCAGTTCTGTTTACAGATACTGGAACTTCTACAACATTTTAGTCTTTCAATTGGAAAGAAGGCTGTGGAGGTGATGGGGAGAGAAATGGAGTTTTTCGTTTGAAAGGGGATTCATTTTTATTATTTACACTTGCCAGACATATTCCTGATGAGGAAAGTGAGCAAACAACTTAACAGTTAGCAAATCAGCCGGTCAGGTGGTTACCACCTGTAATTCCATACTGATGGCAGATGCGTGTAGCATGCCTAACTGGATCTGTGGCACACATGCATGGATATGCATCTCTGTAATTATACATTGAAGAGTGGCTGCATTCAGTTAAATATCCTATGGCTTGCTAATCGAGATGTAAGTTGGTGAGGTAGCAGGAGAAAAGAAATGCAGTTTTCAATAGTTATTAGAAGAGCTTTGGGCTCGTAAAATTCTGTTGAGGATGATGTTGCAAGGTAAAACTACTAATTGTACACTATTAAACTAATGACTGCGTGCAGATTATTTTGATTTTAAATATGTTTGTGGACTGAATCGACATTCTCAAGATACTTTTCTACACTTGAAGCTTTTTCTCAGTTTTGGAAAAGAAGCTATCAGAATAAAGAAACTATTTTTACAGATTTTTATGAAAACTGAATGTGTCCTTAATGTGCCGGCAGACTTAGCTTAGCTCAGAGAAAGGAAGCACATAAGCTCTTGTTCTTGGTATATGTGTACATAGTTACCTGTGCATAGGTAAGAAGCTTAGCTCTCTCCAGAGGATTGAGTCTTTCTCCTGACTGGCTCCAGAGAAAATAATCAGCTAAATGACTGCAGTGGTTTAACCCCAGCTGGCAACAAAGCACCACGCAGCTGCTTGCTCACTGCCCCCGGTGGAATGGGGGAGAGAATCAGAAGAGTAGAAGTGAGAAAACTCATGAGTTGAGATAAAGATGGGTTAGTAGGTAAAGCAAAAGCCACACATGCAAGCAAAGCAAAACAAGGAATTAATTCACCACTTCCTATGGGCATGGAGGTGTTCAGTCATCGCCAGGAAAGCCAGGCTCCATCGTGGGTAATGGGTACTTGGGAAGACAAACACCATCACTCCAAATATCTCTCACTTCTTTCTTCTTCCCTCACCTTTTTATTGCTGAACATGGAATATCTGGAATATCCTTTTGGTCAGTTGGGGTCAGATGTCTCGGTTGTGCCCCGTCCCAACTGCTTGTGCACCCCCAGCCTCCTTGCTGGCAGGTGAGGTGAGAAGCAGAAAAGCCCCTGACTCTGTGGAAGCACTGCTCAGCAAAATTAAAACTTCCCTGTATTATCAACAGTTTCCAGTACAAATCCAGAACATAGCCCCATACAAGTTACTGTGAAGAAAATTATCGCAGCCAAAACAAGCGCAATGACCAAATGTTATTGCTGTGAGTACCCTCTAGTGGTGACAGCGATACAATGACAACTTTTTGCCAGAGAGCTTTTAGGAAATGACTTTTTAATGAGCTTTTGTTGAGCATTATTTACATTAATTGAGCAGTTCCTCCTATTAGATCTAATTAAAGTGGATCCGTAAAATCTGATGTTCAATTCGTTTACAGGATGCAGAAATTATTAGAAATGTATCAGAATAACTTCCCTCTGCTGCTGCAGACTCAAAGGCTTTAGTTTGTGCTGTGGAAATATATTCCGCGGTTGAACAGCAGCAAAGAAGTTGTATCTGGGATCGCTGTGTCTAGAGCCCTCCCAGAGGTCACCCTTCTGTTCTTACTGCCCTGCGGTAAGAGGGCCCTGATAAAAGTCCAAGTGTTGCCAAAATGTGTTCAAGCTGAGGGGAAGGTGTGTGCCTGCCCTCTACAAATGGAGCAACTTCTTTCTGAATTGATCCCGGGCCGAGACGTGTGCCACTGAGAAAGGAGACGATATGTTTGTGTGTGTGTGTGTTAGTGGCCTGCCTCGGAAAATTGAAAAATGCGGGAAAATGGTTGGCTCTTCGCCGCTAGAAAGAAGGTCTTGAAAGGTCCGTGTTGTTGGTGAGATCAGGGCAGTACCTGAAGGGGGCCATGACTTTTGTGTGCACCCAGAAGTGCGTGCCTCAGTTGGTAGGGAGGCAAGGAGGGAGAAGTGCAGTCACTGTAGAAGAAGTTGTTTTCCTTAAAGTTGGTACAAAGTTAATTTTTAACCACTGCTCCCATTTCTCCCGAGACAGGGCTTGCACTAACAAAACGTAACAGAAAATTATCCTGGGGTTTGCCACTTGCTTGTCTTTTCCCAGCTCTGGGTGCCTCAGTCTGAGCTCACTGTGAATCAACTGGTGGCGGTTATGGAAAGAACAGTGTTTGAATGGGAACTGCTTGTTTCACTAATGTGCTGTGAAATTGATAGGAGCTTGTACAGTTTCTTTTGTCTTAGAAATCTGTTTTAGGTGGAGAATTGGGTGTTAAATATTTAAGTCCCAGTTCTTCTCTGCGTTAAGGCCTCTGCCTCCAGTGACGGTATTACCTGTAGCTTATGCCCTTCATTGAAGGGAAGATCTTCCCTAGTAGAGACCTTAAGTCAAATACCTGGATTTTCCTTTATTTTTTTTTAATCTCTCTCCTAATCTAGGAGATTTCCTCTGGAAGATATCCCTCAAGATGAAAAGGAAGCTGCAAACTGGCTTCATAAGCTTTACCAGGAAAAGGTAAACTGCTTTGCTTTCTCCTCACTCATCCTCCAGCTCTCCTTCTCTCTTTTGAGACTTTCACAGGGGTAGTGTATTAAGGCATTGAGTGATGCACACTCTTCCACTGGATGGAGAGGAGAGATGGAAATATTATGTATAATTTGGCAGCCATCCCTCAAGCTGCTGGAAGGAGCAGTGCAGAAGAGCCCCTTGGCCATGGAGGGCTGGCTAGTGAGTAGGTCTTAAATTGCCGGGAAGCACAATGGGATTCAGAAAGATGCCTGAGTTGCAGAAGGCTAATAGCAATCCACTTTCTTTTTATGTTCTTCAGCTCTTGGGTCTCCGTCACACATTTGTGAAAGCTCCATTTTCCCTGTGGGTGTTTATGGTTCACTGAAGAAGAGTAATAGCTGTATGTCAGGGACAGCCGGCCCTGGCTTTTAGCAGCAATTGTCCTTTGCTTTCATGTTTCTTCCACTGTCACTTTCCTTCTGCCTCCTGGTAATGCCTCTGCAGTGGTGTGTGACATGGTACAGACAGTCCCTGGGATCTGCTGCCAGGGACTGGTGTAGCACATTGCCAGCATGCCTTCAAACAGCACAAAGCTTTTCCTTCTGTCTTTTGGTTTTTTTACATATTGATCTCATGGTGGCAGCAATATGTTGCAACTGGAATCCTTAAAGCGCTCCCTCCCGTGCAGAGGGTATGTCCTCAGAAGGCTTTATCATTGGCAAGTAACGCCTTGCGCTTCTCAGCCCTTTATAAGGGAAGTTAAAAGACAAACAGCTTAAGTGGGAAAACTAAGAAAAAGCCAAACTTGAGCCATCCTTGGTAAGAGCTTGGAAACCTTACAGAACATCCTTACAAGCTGAGGGAAGGCTGCAGCCATGCTGCTCTGTTGGGTGATGTGTTTCGTGGTTGCATCTCTGCAGGCTCCGCTCAGGATGCAACTGCTCTGTTGAAGTCTTGGGGTTATGACTAGCACAGAGCTATCTCTGCTGGTCAGCTTGTGCTTTGCCTTCCTGTTCTAGCTGTATAGACAGCATTTTTCTGCTGTGCTTTGCTAAGTCATGTTGACCTTTCTTTCTGGAAGTAAAAATGGAAAGAAAAAGCATGCAGCAAAGAGACAGGTGATGTTTGAACTGGCCTTTGGCCTCACACTGCCCTAAATTTCCGAGCAAGTAAGAGAAGAGATTAAGGTATTTTGTAGTGGAGAAGCTGGTGTGGCTTCAATTTCTGATGGTGGCCAAGGTTGCCTTCAAAGGGTTAATACTGTGGCCTTGGCAGTCAGCAGAAATGCCCAAATAGATGACAGCAGATGGAAATGGAAGCTCTGTAATCTTGATGAACGTTTACCACAGATACTGTCCTTGCTGTCCTGGAGTTGACTAGTTTCAGATTCCTTGGTGCAAACATTATGAACACATTTTCTTCCATTTTCTCTTTCTCACAGGATGCTTTGCAAGAGATGTATAATCAGGAAGGCAAATTTCCTGGCCAGCAGTTTAAACCTCGTAGGAGACCATGGACTCTCCTCAACTTTCTTTTTTGGGCCACAGTTCTCCTCTCTCCTCTCTTCACATTTGGCTTTGGAGTTTTTGCAAGTGGATCACCTCTCCTTATCCTTGCATTCCTGGGATTTGTTGGAGCAGGTAATAAAAGCAGAGAAGATGCTGAGCCCAGGGTGACATTTAACAGGATCCGTTACCTCCAATAAGTTCTGTGTATTAATTAATATGAATGGAGCTTGCAGAAGAGTACTTGGAGCGCACTCTGTAGTGTTTATATTGTATAGCATTTTTATTATTTCAAAAGCTTTAATCCAGGCAGGCTTGCCTTCATATCATAAGCAATATCTATAACAATAAATAGTGCATATTGTAGCCCATTATTATGGTGCTTGAAGGAGGAAATACTTTTACTGCACACCTTTTCTGTGAATTAAAAAACAAACCAACCAATAAAAACCCCAAGCCCCCCCCAAGAAACCCTAACAAAAAAAAAAAAGAAAAAAGAAACAAATAAACCAACCACAGCAAACCACAAACAACTAAATCAAGCCCAAAAAACAAATGGGAGGGGAGGGGGTGTTGTGCTTCAGTATGCATACTACTGGCCTGTTAATCAACACAGAAGCATTAATTAGATTTTGAAATCTGGATTCTCCCCCTCTTTTAGTGATACCTAACCTGTGATCCATGTGCAGCCACATGCAGCGTACTGTTGGTCTGTAGTCACTACTGTCTTCAGGATTGGGTTAACTCATGTTGGTTCTGCTTGTGTGTTTACATGTAACTTTCTGAATCCTTGAACTGGTTTTAATATACCTCCCATTTCTCTGTTATATTTTAAAGCTTCCTTTGGAGTACGTAGACTGATAGGAGTAACTGAAATAGAAAAAGGCTCCAGCTACGGCAACCAGGAATTCAAGAAAAAGGAATAGCTGACAACTGCAGTTCAGCGTATATAAACAGACTATGGTATCCGATTAACTTCAGTTAAAAAAACAACAACAAACACTTAGAAACTATCTTTTTCTTAATAACTGATGACTAATATTAATGAATAAAACTTGAGCCAAGAATGAAGAAGTTGGAGGCATCAACTGAAGCGAATGCATCAACTTTCTGCCTGTTTAAGGATTACTGTAGTCAAACTATGGGAGAAAATCTGGGCTGGGGTGGCAGAAGAAACTAATTTCTCTTGCTTTGTTGGGGGATTTTGAGGGTGGGGAGGTGAAAGAAGGCATTGGCCATGGCCACATGCATCTTCAGATGACTGAATACACTGGTTTCTGTCAAGAGCACTACACTCACTTTTCCAACAGGAGCCATTGAATGTTTCCTCTTGCTAAAGCCAACTTAATATTTGTTTATTTCCAACTTTTTTTATTAATGAGCCAGGAAAAAACAACCCTTCTTAAATTAATCGACAGATGTTCGCTGGGTTAGAGTAATTTTGGATAGGCTGTGTTGTCATGGCTACAGATGAAATCCTATTTGTATGTTACACTGATACTTTTTATTTTCAGGCAACGTCTTAAAACTTTTGTAATGTGAGAGAACAGATAGTGGAGCTTGGAAGCAGTGTGTCATTGATCAGCACATGCCATAGAACAGATCCACTAGTATTAAAACAGTATAAAATTCTCGTCATATCTCCTGCTAACTGCTCAAGGCTGTTTAATTTCAAAATATTACTTCAGTCTTGAGTGTTGTTTTCCCTGTTTCACATCATACATGTACGATAATCTTGAATCTGTTTGGGTTTGTTTTGTTTTCTGAATTAATGGTGACTGTAGGATTTGGAGTCATGCAAAGAAGGAAATTTATTCAATTGTCCTGATGTTTTCTCCTTTTATTCCTGTTTGCATCTTGCATCACTGAAGTCCAGTTCAGCCAACCTCTCTCAGTGAACTGGGAGGCAGCAGCAGAAATCAGCACAATGTTTTTCAAAATGTCTTCTTTTACAAAAAATTGAAAAGGAGAGGTCTGTAGCGATCAGATTTCGAATACTGGCATTTGAGTTTCAACATTGATTCAGATGGAGCCAGGATCTTACCCTGGGCTGTAAGGACACGGTGTGCTACACTTTCTTCTTGGTTGTGCTTTAGACGTTAATGTGAAATATATTGCAAGGTGAGCTGTGCTGTTAAGCGTTAGAAGGAGTATTGGGTCCCTTCAGGGTTTTAAAATATCTTTAGTTTTGCTTGTTGACCTTTGTTTCTTTTCTTTTTTTTTTCACTGAAAATTAGAGATCAGAATCATGGCTGTACCTGTCTCTCTTTTTTGCTTTCTCTTTTTCACAAATGCACGTTCTGAGATTATTGCAGATTGCTGCTGTGTGCATAGCTGGAGAATTATTTGCAAACAGATGGGAACTACCTGTATGTTCAAGTCTGAAGGCCACAATCTGCATTTGGCTGGGTTCAGAAGTTGCAGATCTACAGCTGAGGGCAGAAGCTGACCCTCGGGGTCTGTATTTTTAACCCAGCTGCTACTAGAATATTTATCTCCCTTTTGTAAAGAGCAGATCCTATCAAAGCACTTGTTATTTTCATCTTTGCTCTAGTAACCAAGATAAGAGAGTAATAATTTACCTTCTTTTCATATTTACTCTAACAGATGGATTGTAACCTCTTCTCCCACAGGTTTTTCTGGTTTCAAACACTGGAAGAGCGATTTTGTAATTTAGAATATATTTTGCTTGGGGTCATTAATCACTGTTCTGTCATGCGCTTGATTTTTATTTGTGGTCTTTTCAACAAGAGCATTTGAAGGATGGCCTACATTGTCTGTCTCCTCTTAGACTCATCCTCACTGAATCATTGTACCCATAGCCCAAGCATTAGTTTGTCATCTTTGTCCCCTCAATAAATCTTCCCTAAGACAGGATCCAAAACTGTTGTTAATGTTAGTGGAATTTGGAATATACTTGGGGAATTCAGGAGAACAGAGCCTAGCCGTGACTCTGTTTTCCTTGCTGGATGTTTTTGTACTTTGTCTTTGAATATGGTCAGACTTCCAAGTGCTGGTAAAGATAACTCTAGGATTTTTCCCTGTTTTTTAACCAGAAGACTAAAAGCAGTGAGCTTCTCTTTCTTTTTCTTTCTTTTCTTCTTTTTTTTTTCTTAAGTAATTCAGTAATAGATCTAATTCTTGCTTGTTAGAAAGATGTTACAAATGCTGTATACTTGCTTCCTGAACATGATATTGAGTATATATAAATTGTACTGGCTTAGCAGAGTGAGGCTTGCAAAGCAGGCCGACCACTGTTTTATACTTACATTTTGAACAGTATATTAATGGGCATGACAAGAATTTCACAAAATAAATCCCTTCTTAATGCTGAGAAGAAGGGAGATACTTAAAGGAGAAGGGAGTGAATATCCTTTCTCTTTATGGGATCCTTTTCTCCTCTTAGTGCATGTAACTCCCTGTTAGGAATCATGGGATTAGTGCATGTACATCGAGGGGAGAATAATCAACATTTCATATTTTCTTATCATAACTTACTGGTCATGCTTTCTTTTTGAAAATATAATAAATACATCATCAGTTACCTAAATTTTGCTCTTCTAAGCAGACATATCAGTAACCATTTGGAAAATATTCAGCAATGCACAAAACACTACAAAACCAACACAAATCTCTTCATTTTGAATTTTATCTACTCAAATAGGGGTTTTTATACACGCACACGTACACAGAGTCTGTATAAATTAAAATGACTGCAAATAGCTGGAGTTAATGTCACTAATGAAGATTAGCAGGTGACTTGGATTTGAAAAGTGAGCATAGATTTTATATCTTATTTTCTTCTGGTTTAATAGAACATAGCTTGTATATTTGATGACCAAGCCCTTTAAGAGCAATAATAAACAAAAATATATCATGTTTTTCGTCTTTTGCTTTTCAACCATGCCAGGTTTAATAAACTTAAAGCTATCGGAGTGTTTTCTCTCTCCACCTTTCAGAACTTTCATTTATTGCTCGATTGTTTAGACTAAATCCCATGTTCTCCAGTGTGGACTTGCAAGCTGCCTGCCATGGCGCTCAGCATTGACTCTGAAGATGTGGATGGTTCTCAGGCCAATGTGGAGAGATGCTGTGCTCTTGGCCTTGGCAGCACTTGTCATTGTCATGAAGAACGATGATGTCGCTCTCGAAGTGGGGGTTTGCAGTCCCAAGTTGGCATCACGTTGACCTACCTACACCTAAGAACCCGGTGGGAGAGCTCGGAGGCTGCTGGCGTTGTGGCATCTCTCGGTTAGGAAGGCACAAAAAGCTGATGCTGAAGAAGGAGCAGATTACGGGTATCCAGAGGCCTCGGCTCGGCGGGGATTCCAGTTCTCTGTCGCTCATTGTGTGCTGAATGTACTCTTGCAGTGGACTTTGCGTTACTGATCAGAATATGTCTCCAGCACAAAGAGCATGGACAAGGTTCCTTTGTTCTGCTTTAATTTATCTTGAAGGGCTCTACACTTAAATGCTGACCAATGAGTACGACTGCTACCTTTGTCCTAATTGCCTGGTGTTCACAGAAAAAGTGAGTGTGTCTGCTCACTTCCACGTGATACCGCTTGTCTCCGTCTACCAATGTGTATTTGCTTGCCTGTATTTTCTGCAGGTGGTTTGGTTACGACCTCTTGGCTGGAACTTGAAGTTTTTCAGTTCAACCAGTCCTATAGAAATTGTCTCGCATAGCTGGGGTTTTGTCTTCCTGCATTTTGATGCTGGTTGGCATGCTCAGTAGGTCCGAAGTGACACGGTTGTGTTAAGTGATAATGCAACTTTGCTGCTTCAGAGCAGAACTTTTTTAGGGAAGAGGAGTCCTTCCCAGGCCGGCTTGCATAGGCCCATCACTACCTGGTAACAGGTCCCTCTGGCATTGATGAAGTCAATGAGAGAGAGCTGGGACAAGGAGGTGTTTGCTAACCGCTGAAGTAACTGGCAAGTAGGGGTTGCTGTGTGTCTGATAATTCCTAAAGATATAGGTTTTGTCAGGGACTACCCTGAAATCTGGTTTTGATTAAACAAATGTGGGGTTGGAGCCTTTTAATAATTCTGAGCTCACACTGTGCAGAGTGTTTCAGACATATTTCGACATCTTGGAGAAGTATGTATTAAGTAAGTCTAAGGCCAAGATTGAGCAGACCTAGCCCACATGTGTTTCATTCAGATGCTGGAGGCCAATGCAGGTAAAAGTGAAAAATCCATTCCTAGATTTCCTTTGAAAATCGGACGCAGCGGTGGAGTTCACAACGTGTCCTGGATGCCTGTACGCTTACGTCGCTTGGTGTGAAGCTTCTGGTTCACAGCAGGCGCTTACTACACATCCTGGTTTATGCCTGTGGAAAGAAGTCTATCACCATAATGGTAATGCCGAATTTGCACTTTGACCCAGTTTGTCGCAGCTACTTATTTCCGTATTTCTGAACCTTTTGATCCGTCCTGGGCTGCTCCAGGGCTGCCAGTGCTGAGTGAAGCCAGGATTCGAAGCAGGTGGCAGTCGTGCTGGGAGCTGCAAGGTGCATTGCTGAAGGGAGGAGGAACACGAACACCGCGAGGTGCATCGCTGGGAGGAGGGGGAACGGCGACGGGTCCGGCCAAATTCTTGCTCTGGAAAACTTGAGTTATGGTCGGGAGATTGGCAAACCGGAGATAAGGGTGTATGTGGGCAGGCACACTCTTGACTCTAACACAAATGTGAGCCCTCCCTGTGACAACTTACAAGGTAACTCTTGCCATGTTCACGTGATCGGGGTCAGAATTTGTCTTGAAGGGCTTGTCTCCTCGTTACAGATGGCAACTCTTACTGTGCCACGCTTCCCCGTATTTGTCTTGAAGACTAGTTTACCTGATGTCTCAACACTCTCTGCATCAGGATCCTTGCAGATTGTTGGTTGTGGGGTTTTTTTACCTGCTGTGGTTTTGAGGGAAACCGTTCTGTAATTCAGTTTTACAGGGTCTGCACCACATTAGATAGCCACCAGGAAACACCATAAAAATATTTCACACTTTGGAATTGAGAAGACAGTAGATCAGCATGTTTGGCTTACACAGATGCCTTGTTTCTCTTACCTTCAGTCTCTCTAGGTTTATGGAAAGCTGCCTGTATTAAAATTTTATATCCGTAGTTACAAGCCACTTTTCAGTTTTTGAAACTTGGAAGAAAGTTAATTTGTGCACTTCCACTTTTGTGGAAGTTGCGTGTTGCAGACTGTCTTTTCCTAAATAGCTTTACATTAGAAGCAGCATTTTATCTTTTTAAGAAGGAATATATTTTAAAAATAGACACTTTAGCAGAAACTGGAATATAATAGTACTTTTGAAATCTAAATTGGAAGTATTATTTAGTGTGGGGGCTACCACTACCAATTTTCTTAGAAAAGTTTTATTTCTTTTTCATTTTGGACAGGGTGTATTTCCTAGGGAAACACACTGATTTACTAGTCACACTAAAAATCTAATTTGCAAAGGGAAGGAGGAGTAGGCAGCAGAGGCTGATCAGGAATGAAACTTTTCTTTCCCAAGGCATGAACTGGTCCTATATACCTCCCTTCTAACACGCATGTGCATCTGTGCAGAGAGCCAAGCTGTGTCCCTTCACGTTGTTTTGCTTCAGCTTTGTCAGAGCGGTGCGTATGACAACAAAATGCTCCTTGCCTGAACGCCAGGCAGCCACCGTCAGCTGGCGTGTCGCTCGCTCCTTCAGGTCACCAGCAAGTTCTGTAGCTTTAATGAAAACCTTCTCTCTGAGAAAACTCACCATCCTTAACCTGATCGCTTTGTTACGAACTTGGCATTTGGAGGGAAGTGTGAGTACCAGATGATCATTATTAGCCAAGTCTAACGAGTAATAAAACTGTACACAGGGTACACACTTACTGTGCATGTGTATATATTTTTGTACGTTTTTACAGTTATTTCCTACACTTGATTTTATTATGTTCAGAAGAGATGTGTCTGAATCTGGTTAAAAACATGAAACTATTAAGAAAACCAAACCCTGTCACCTACTGTAGTTTCTACTGAGAACTATGCCCAAATACACAGATTTACAGTGCTATGCAAATATTACTTTGTAAGTTGTCTCTCAGATTTTGCTTAAGTAGCTCACGCTGTTTTTACTGGGCTTTCAGAAAATGATTAATGCGAAACACTCATCTTGTAAAATAAAATAGCTTTGGCTGTGTGACAGTACTGCATATTAGAATCTCATTCACACTTTCAGTTGATTATTTAAACTGTGATTTTGTACATAATGTGCTGGCGTATAGAGTTTTTTTTTTATTGTGCTTGAATGAAAAAGGATGAGTGCCCAGTATCTGTTTTTTTGCAGTGTTACTAAGTAGTCAATAATGTAACTGGATGATCTGCATCCTTTTCCTATTTGCCAGTCTGCTTTTTGTAACTAAACATGCACTAAGGGCTACTCTTGCTTTGGTTGGTTTTATTTCCATTTATGGTTTTTGGTCTCAGTTCTGCAAACTGATCCATGCGAGGGCAATGTGCCTGCAGCAATGATCTGGGTGGATCGTTTTAAGGGGCTGGGAGTAAAGAACAAGCTGAACCTTATGGCTGTTCCCTGCACTAAGCCAGTTTTTGAGAGCTGTGGAGTGATGGTGCATTACTGTAACATTTATAGAAGAAATATATAAAGTTTTGTGTGGCTCCTCCAAATGACCAGGATGGGTGAGAGGGATGTTCCTTTCCTGAAGAATCCTCCAAAGTAAACCCAAAGCTAAGTGACCTGAGAAATTGAGACTCTGGTGGGGTAAGATGGCTACATGGACAGATGCTGTAGATTAAACCAATTTTTCGAATCTGCCATCTTTTAAGTTTCTATCTTTCACTGGAAGAGAAAGAGCTTCCCTCTTCCGTAGCTGTATACCAGCATCATACACTCTCACCTGAAAGCAAACCAACACCCACTGGAAGATCACTTGGCATTTTTACTCCCTTCCCCAGATTTTTATCAGAAGGCTGCCCAACAGAAGAGGATGTCTACAAGTTCTACTCTAGTATATTCCTGGCCTGCCTCTGTACCTGCTCAGCCCCCTAAGATATCAGCTCTTCTTTAGGATATTTGTGCCTCTAACAAGTGACAGACGTGTGATAAAATCACGTACCTCTGTCATCTTTTCACTAGGCTACAAGCACTGAGATCTTGGTTTCTCTTGTAGGTTTTCCCTTCCCTGATCCTTTGCTCCTTTAAATATGCCGGGTTGTGCTGAGCTGCCTTAAAATGACACAGCAGTTGCACCATGTCTCACCATATGGGCAGACTCTTTTTGTGGAGGGGATGGGTTCTCATTCTAAGAGTATGCAAGCAGAAACTTCTGTTACTTTTCTAGCTTGCACAAGTACAACTTTTCTTATCTCTGTGTCTCCATTGAATCTCCTCAGATCCATAATTCATTTTTAAAGGCTGATGATTTTGATCTGGAACTTTTAATGCTCTGTTCCAGGACTGTTTTTTTCAGATTTAGGGTGAAAACTATGTGTTGAAGTTTTTATCGGTACAGCACAATAAAGAAGTAGTTTGATTAAGAGGGTATGATTCTTAGTACAAGCATGCAAAAGCTAAGCCATGAAAAGCACAGCCCAGCTGATGGCAGAGCTGTGTTCCTTGATGTCTTTTGTGTTCCCACGTGCTACAGAAGAGACATCACTGTTGTTAATTCTTGTCATCAAAGGTACCTATCTTCCCTCATTGCCTACCGGCCGGCCCTGCTGCAAGTCCTCTTCCCCGAGCTGCTTTCTCTCGTGGAACCAGCCCGTGTCAGAGATCACAACAAGAGGCCCTGGGGAAGCAGCAGCAGTCGGGCCGTGGGGTGTATAGACAAGGGTAGGTTAGTGGGGTTGTGTGTCACCACCGTGTTTGATGGGCAGCGCTGTGTAAGGGAGCTGTGGAAATGGCAGAAAATGTTTTGTCCTTGAAAGAAGGCACAGGGGACGTTGTTGGGTGGTTTGCTGTTTGCTTCTGTAGTAAGCAGTCCACATCACAGTGACGTTTAGGTTGTGGGAGCTTCTTACATATCCTCTATTTAAATTGCAAACACAATAGTTTGTGCTGGCGGAACTTTCTGGGTGCAGCTCTTCTAGATTCCTTAACGTCACTTATTCGATCCTTTTTCTTCCAATACTGCATTAATATATTTGGAAAAACAGCCTGGAATTCCATAAAAGCAATGCCGTGTCAACACCAGACATGATCGGCTGCTGCGTTGGGAGAGAGTTCCTGTTTCAGATGTGCTAATGCACTCCTGACTGCAGTGACATGGGGCAGAGGAGGGCTTTTTGTGGGGAGGAACAGTTGAATGCATTTTCTACATACTTCTAAAACTGGAATCTGTTCCTGATAGGCTTGACAGACTGAGTGCATCTGTGAAACAAAACTTTATGTAAGTATAACAGATTTAATTGGGTAGATCTAAACTTAATAGCTGTGGTATGGGTTAATGAGATTTTCTTCCGCATTTTGCCACCCTATAGATTCACATCTATGAACCTATTTTTTTTATATATATATGTATGTATGTCAGAGTTCAATGCTCTCTGACCGGGTTCTTTCAGATATCCCACATATGGAGGGTGTAATGTTTAATATCAAATGTAGTTGTTTGAAGATAGTTGCCGTTACATGGGATTTCTGATTTAGCTGTGTGATACATATTATACTGAAAACACAACATGATACAAATATAAATTACGCTCAGCAAAATACAGCAATTGTAATACACGGTTCAAGCACAATGCCAACATGATCTCCATTACCAGTCATGTAATATGTTCACTGTCATGATGCTGGGCATCCTCCCTAAAGAATATATGAGTTGAAGTTGTCTCAAGTGCATTGCTCTCTTTGAAATTCTTTTGTTGCTTATTTAGCTTTTTATACTCTATGTGGGGCTGAGCTACATACTCATTCCCCCTATGCTGCTCTGCATAACTCAGGAAGATGTTTACACCACCAGCTGATCCATTCAACTGTTGATAACTCTTTATCTGAAACAAAGGCCACCCTCTGGTCCCTTTTGTGATGAGCTGAAGTCAACTTGCTTTGCAAGGGCTGTGGTTGGTCATACCCTGCATTATTGCCTGAGCTTCATGGGTAAATCGCCCTTGCCCATCTCCACTGAGCCTTCTTCCCTTTCTAGGGGTTTATTGGTCAGCCAGAACAGCATCATATATGATATTGGTATATCATGTAATAGATGGTTTGGTATCAAGATATTGTATGATAGATAGATCCCCTATGATGCCAATGTCATTGTGTTCCTGCTGTGATACAGGTATGTGCCAAAGGGGCAGGATTGTGGTGAGCTACACGGTGACCCTGCTGGGGCTTGAGCTGGGCCACCTGAGGTGCCCTGGCTGGAGCAGGCATTCCTGCTCACTGCTGGAAAGGCAAATCATGTTGCTTCGCAAGACATTTGCTAGAAAGCAGACACCACCCTGCCACCTGTGTGAAGCACCTCTGCACAGGCACATAACTGACAGGATATAAGGGGCTGGGACTTATTGCAATGAATGCAATAAACAGCACAGTTGACTCTGCTGACAGGTTGTTTTCCTTTGCTGTGACTTGTGATGTGAACTGCCTTTATTTTTTATTTTGCTGATACAAGACATTTGCAAAAGTCCAATTCAGCAGTGGCCAAGTTGTCTTGTGACATCTCTGTTATTTACTTGTCCAAAAACTATACAAGCACCTACGCACTAGTGGTTACTCCACTTAGGATAATCAGTGGAAGAGGGAAACTAGGCACAGGGTTTAAAAACATGTATAAATCTCCTCCTGCATCAGCTGCAATGAAGTACAAACTCTACAAGTATTTTCAGGAAAACGCTGTTTCTTGTATGATTCCCATTAGCCCAAAGTTCCTTGTCAGGATTAGGGGTGGAAACTGCATCTTTTAATTGTAAACCTCTACTATGATCATACACTTAAGTGCGCTGTTGTGGGCTGCTTTTTCCAGTCCATGGAGAGAAAGCTCTCATGGCAGTGGTTCTTGCTCTCCCCTGGCATTCGGGTTTCCCTCCCTCGCACTGGGGAAATGCAAGTCCTTTCATGGTGGTTCTCACAAAGGAGGACAACGCTGCCCCTTATTCCATCTGGCCAAAACTTTCTACTTTATAATCCAGCCAGGCAGGATTTATGGAGCAGAATATGGTCTCCGCAGCTTGTTCGGATACCAAACATTTCCATTTTCACGGTGATACTTAAGATCATAGAACAGAATAATTTGGGTAGGAAGGGACCTTTAAAGGTCATCTAGTCCAACCCCCATGCAGTGAGCAGGGACATCTTCAACTAGATCAGGTTAATCTAATTGGTTGTTCTTGGCTGATACTATTCAACTTCTTTGACCACGTCTGTCCATGTCTTTGTCTCTGTCATTGGTGTTTACACCCTCTTTGCAAGGAGGCTGACCAACCTGGGCTTCACTCAATGTTGAGTTTGAGCTAAATCCTCTTCAGACCATCGTGGTGACGGAGTTGCATATAATTGTCTCCTTGGGGATTAGCCGCCAGAGAATAGCCCTATAGAGCGGATACAGCTACTCTTACCACTTGATAGGCAAGAGAGGACAATAGATGTAGGACTGTAGACCTAACAACCACTCTCTTCTGTGCTTTGCCTGCAAAGCAGGTTTTCTGTGCTCTGCTTCTGTACAGCACAGCAGGTTTGCAGGTTGTAGGAGTGGGGTCACCTGAGCCTTCCCAGGGGAAATTCCTTCCCCCCACGGTTACACCTCTCTTCACGCAACCACATCAAGTGTCATATCTGAGCGAACGAGGACAACTCATTTTGCACACAAGTGGACTTTCTTCCAGCTCTAAGTCGTTGCTTAAAACCATTGCACAAAAATGAGGCATAAGAAAAATGGAATTGATGCCAAATGGGTGGACGAGGCTCTCCCTCTTCGTTCATCCTGTTTCCCTGTTTTTGATGCATTCTATCTCCCACGTTACACCAAGCACATTATCATGTAATTCCCATCATTTACAAAGCTTTATTGCAAATCTCTGGTATTTCAAAGGCCTATGTTAACTTTTTTCTTTTTTTTCCTTTTTTAAGAAGTTGAAGGTTTTCATTTATTTGGATTATAATGGCATAATCTGCCTCTTCTGCAGCACAGAAGGATGAGGAATCGTTGCTTCCTATCTCTGCCAGCAGGTAGGTTCAGAGCAAGACTCACTAACTGCACATGATAAAAGAATTTGCCTAGCAAATCCCACATTTCTTATCTGATGAATTTAACGTTAATGGCTCACCAAAGGATGGAAAATACCTTCTCCACCTGCTGAAAAATTATTGCACGAAAGGGCTTTTGAATATTCTGCAGCTGTGAGGTGTGGACAAGACACAACCTGTACTTTCCGGGAAGGAGACTTGCTTAGACCAGGATTAATTCCCTGTCAGATGGCAGCAAACAAATGACATTGCCCCACCACCCAGAACTGCAGCAAAATCAGAAATCTGCAAACTTGTTATTTCCTGAGACTATGCACTCTCTTGCTGGCAACCGTACGAGAAGGCAGTTGGCCTATCTAAATTAAGTACCGCACATAATGGAACATAAATTATTCCTGTTAACTCCAATGCAATAACGTGGTTAGGGAGAACAAATTGCACTGAAGGAGTATTTTTTTTTTCTTACTCTCAGAGGGACGTCTCAGTGGAACAACCTCTGGAGCTAATATTAGGCCTGGGAATTTCACAGGCACTAATAGGATTAGGCACGTGACTTCCCTTTTTGTTTGATAGGAATCAAGCGTTTAATTCCCTTGGGCTTCTCTGAGATATCAGCGCAGGTTCAGAAGCGGCACCCAAGCTATCAGTACATGCAGATTTGCCTCTTTGGCCATCTCCCAGGCAAGGAGAGATTTGCTAATCCACCCATCAGAAAGCTAAATGGCCTTTCCAAGGAGGAGCCCTTGGTGTGCAATCTGTGACAAGACAGTACTCACTCCTGCTCAAGATTTAAAACAAAATGTCATCACTTTGTATAGTACCTCTGCAAAAATTAAATCATAGAATTGTGTTCTTCCACTTGCAAGAGGAAGCTTGTTCTCATTTACCAACAAATCATTTGGTGGGGGGCTTGAACCTTAGTCTTACTCAGCTTCAGTTTGGTGCTTAGGTTAAGGTTCAGGATGCCTTTCCATCTTCAGGCACAGCTGAAAAATACCAACATAGGCTGTTAAAAGTAGTGAATGGTTGTTTGCAATGCTGCTAGAGGACTCTGGGGGTACGTAGCATCATCCATTAGAAACTTTAACTGCCTTATTATTGGGGGGGCAGCGGTGGTGAGAGCAAGAATTGATGAGAGATCTCATTGTCCTTTCTCGCACATCAGTGATATATTTTGTTTTACAACTGTCTTAGTAGCTTCATCACTAAGAGCACCAAAGTCTAATAGGATCAAACCCTGAAATAGAAACCCGTGGCGCAAAAAGCCCGTGCTGCCTGGGTGTCTTTGTGATCTCAAAACTTGCACTTCTATTGTGTTTCTGGTTGCTTAGTCTTCTTCCTTCTCTGTGAAGTCACATATACTCTGAAATTAAGAGGCAGCAACTGTCAGTTTAACCCTCTGTGAGGGATGCTGTTACAGTAATTAGGGTATCAGGCCTTTTTTTCAAAAGCGCAGGCTAGTGCTGACAAACCACCTTACCATTTGACAGTTTTGTAAGAAACAAAATTTTCCTCTTAATGGGACTCACTCCTGTGAATGATGCAGATACCAAAACCACACTCCATCCCTTTTCCCACGCATGAAAACACCTGACATCTTCATAACTATGTTCCAGTGCACACATAAAAGCTGTCCTCTCTCCAGCCAGACTACAGATGATGAGATTGATTTTACCTGTCATGTGACTGCAGAAAGCAGTTCTATTGATCAAGAGCAGGGGAAATTTAAAAAAAAAAAAAAAAAAGGACTGTAAAGTGGTGGATTCTTATCTGAATACGTACTTCTAGGCTTATCGTGATGACTTTCTGGGCCTCTTCTTCAGACTTTGTTATTCTTATAGTACTTCCATTTTCTCACCAAGGGAGGACGTGTCTAAGGTAATCTTGCAAGGGAATCTCATTTCTAATTAATACTGTATTTTAATTTAATAACTAATAGCTTTTGGCATGCTAATTTTGAAATGAACCTTCCCTTGGTAAATTCAGAGAAGAGTATTTAAATAATGGTGTAACTCACTTCAAGATTCCCTCTTTCCATCAATTTTTAATTATACCTTGGACGTGTAAGCTGCTCCCCAGGCTGGTGTGATGGACAAACAGAGATCCTTATCCCTGGTCTAGCTCTTACCAACTTCACTTGTACTGTTCAGAAGGTAGTTCTATGCAGGAAGACAAAGAGAAGTAACAACCCACAACTACTCCGTTATGGTATGTTTGTGCAAAACCATAATTATTTTATAAAGGTTTATTTTATTAATGTTTTCCTTTAATGTGTTTTCTAAAGTGACTTCTAGAAATGACCACGCATCTGTATTCTATGACTGTATTAAGTGAAAATGAACAAAGATTATACGCTGGAGGAAAGGGTTGTCTTTTCCTGGTCTATACAGCCCCCAGCTGAGCGTGTACCTGTGCACAAACTGCAGTGTATAGCTGCTAAAGCAACTTAAGTAACAGTGATTTACCTCCTGAGCTGTGAGCAGGGAGCTCTCTGGCTGTGACGCAGGTTAGAGAACTCATGGTCTCTCTAAAGCCTCATCATCATAGGTTGCTCAAATCTGGCAATGTAGTCACCTTGCTAGCGGTGGGACCAAAGCTCCTGTACTTGAGTTGTGTGTGGAGACAGCCCATGGTGGTGCCGTCTTACCTCTCCCTTCTCCAAAGTTTGGCCAGTGTTCAAACTTTTGTCTTTCTATGCTTCTAATCCTTATCTCAGGATAGTATAACTTTCCAGACAGATAACCAAGAAATTATCTCTTTTCTTCTAAGGTTTTCAGTAGCAAGAGGAAGCCCAAAACTGCCTTGAGGTGTGGCTGCCCTGGGACTTGCCATGGACTCTCTCCCATCCATAGACTTGGCATAAATGAGAATGAACCTTGTCATACGAGTCTTTTCTCTCTTGAGAGAGGATAATTGCTTTCAATTTTCATGCAGCAATAGCAATAGCTGACTACCACGTAATAGCTCCTGTGGCTTCCCACTCAACAGGGCTGGATAACATGGAAAAGGGGGAGCAGGTTCAGAGGCAGGTGACAGAGAGAAGTAGCATCTACGAAATGCTGCAGAGAGTGCTGGATGCTATCAGTTTGGATCTCGACGTTCCAGACAAGCTATTTATCCCTAGTGTCTCCCTGCTGGCAGCTGAAGTGTTTCTGTTTTGCAGCTCGGGTCCAGGACTGACATCCTGACAATACTGCAGAGCTACAGGAACTCCTGGGGTTTGAGGGCCTCTGTTGGCACTTGCCCTTGTTCCCGCCCATGCTGGAAGTGTGCTGCTTGAAAAGCTGTTTGGATTTCAGCAGAGCTGTAAGAGGCTCTACGATCACTGCACTATTACTAATTAGTTTCTAAATAAGTTTGAGTGACTCAGGAAATAGATATAAGTGACCTGCTAGGAGAGAAGAAAGGAGATAAGGGACGGCTCAGCTGCAAACATGACCGAGTTGAATTCCTCTGGTCTTCAGGATTAGTTTGGAGTAAGAGCTGTCACGTCTACTTTTCCCTCCTCTTCCTTTTGTTTTGTTCATGTGGTATAGCGAGAGAAAGTGCAGTTGTTTGCACCAGTAGACACCTAATGTTATCATCCTGATAATGATGTTCATACTTTCATACTCTATGTTCATACTCAAAATTTCATACTTTGAACTTGTTCTTCTTTACCAAGGTGGATAAGTGTACTTGTAACATACTCAGCATTTGATCTGTGAGTTAAAATGCCTTTTTCTTCATGCCTGCAAGGTGAAGCTGCCTCTGGTAACTCAAACATGCTGCCTTTTTGTAGCATCTTCCCTGGATGAGGAGGATTTTGTTGAGAGGTATTCAAAGCAAACTGTGTGGGAGAGGGGGGAAGTCTGTCTTAAGAAGTGCTAGAAAGAGAGGCATTGCCAGGAAAGGAGGTTTCTTTGACTCCCAGAAGACAAAGACTGGTGTTGAAAGATCACGAAGATTATGTTGGAGAAATAGTATGCTACTGATCCTCCCTTCCAGGTGAGGTAGCATCTCCCTCTTCTTGCTCCAGCTGCTCTGTCTTGGCTTGCTGGCCAGTTATTTTCTGTAGACTCTCCTTCCTTAAATGATTTCTTTCCTCTCCACTTCCTCAGGCTGCTAGGTTTTTCTGACCCTTTTTGAAGGCCTTTCATCCCACATTTCAACCTTGTCCCTCTAGTTTGGTCATTTACAGGTTTCCAATCAAGGACACATGCAGCTCTTTAGCAAAGTTACTATTGCTTCTTCTGCATTCCACATACTTTCATAGCTCTGGTGATGGGGGAAGTTCACACAACACAGCATTTTCTGCTGCAGAAACACAGACAGACATCTATGGATGGAATGAAAATGGTCTTGAACAGAGCTGCTATGGAAATGGATTCCCCATGCTGCTTTTCTTGCTATTAAATAAATTTCAGGCAATGATTCTTTCACAATGATGTGAGATAAAAAGCCAAAATTCTGATTATTATGTATAGCTAATGATTTGTGGCTGATACACTAATTTAAAATGACAAAGTGGCTTTTAAAGTGTTCATTTTGGAAAAAAAAAAAACCAACACTTTACAATATCATGAAAAAATTTTCCCAGACATAAAAATCATAATATTTTTTTTTCTGTGTTTCTGCAGGTGGCTGTGAATTCATAAAATTAGTTAATTAAAACCAGAATTTCCTCTGGAAAACTCAGTTAAAAATAATCAACTGACTGCATGCAGAAGTGTTTTATTTGTTATGACCCAGTGATGACAAAAAGTTAAGTATGCCTCAGGCATTAATTTTTATCTGCTTTCATGCACATATTCATTGAGGGAATCCACCATATTGTTTTCTCTTGTAATACGATTAGGTGAAAAGCTATGGTTAAGCTGATATCAAATGATATCAATTACTTCTGGCTTCAGTGTTGGAATCACCTTAAAATCTCAAAGTCTAGGCACTTTTTTCTTTACCCTTAAAGTGTAGAGAAATTACTTCAATTAATTATTTAATGCGGCAAACACATTGTGTCTCATTTTTGCAGTAGTTTGATGAACAGAAACTATCAGAAGATACATATAAAAATAATGTCTGTTGACACAGGTTTGTGTCCACGTGCCAGAGCGCTGTTTGCTGATGGGCCACAAGCTGGCGGCACTGGACTACACTGGTTGGTGCCAGTTTTGTGACTGCTTTCCACAAACTGAAATGAAAACATCAACTATATATCAGTTTTTGCATTTGACTCCTTAAGTGATTCTTCTTTTGGGGTGAGGTTTCCTTTAGTACTTGTCTAAAATTCAGCTACAGTTAATAAATAGATTTTTCAATCCCAAACACTGTACAGAGTGAATTATTATAGAAGAAAAACTGCAAGCATCTCACTGGAAGTCCATGGACTTAATAGCCATTTCTCCCAAAATACTAACTGCCAAATCTATTGGAGGAAAAGGCAAGAAATCCCTACAAGCAAGGACTGCTTTTCTAACCTGATCATTGGTAGAATTTCTTTGAACTTTTCCCATGGGTATAAGTTGATGCTCATCTTGAAGGAGGGTTTCTATAGAAATTCCTTCTGAATTTTTCTTTCCAAACCTTGCTACTGTCCAGATAATAATAAATTTGGACATTCTAACAGTTGTTCTGCCTACGAAACTTCTCTTTTGTAACCCATTTCAGGTCAGACCGGATCTGAACATTTTGGTAAAATACCAGATGTGTAAGCTACCTCCTACTGTTTCATGGAAGCTCCAGAATTGTTCATCTGCCTATAGGCTACAGGGTATCTTTTAAATAGTGGTGATAATGTATCAAAATTGGGGTATTGTTTCATGACTGTCTCTGCTGTAATCCTGCACTAAGCCATCTCAAGAAAACCAACCCAACCTGCTAAACCTCTGGTTGTTTTAACAAGAAAACTCAGGCACAGTTTATCAGGTACCAATTTTTGTGCCTGAACTGAAAAGCTCTTGGAAGACATCTTCGAGACCCTGAAAGTTAGCATAATGACGATCTAAATGATTTAGATATTGAACTGGGTCTGGGATGGAGTTAACTTTCTTCATAGGGGCTCACATGGCACCGTGTTTTGAGTTTGTGGCTACAATGGTGTTGCTAACACACTGAAGTTTTGGCTCTTGCTGAAGAGAGCTTGCATGGCGTCAAGGCTTTCTCTTCTTCCCACTCCTCTCCTCTAGCAAGTAGGTTGGGGTGAAGAAGAGACTGTGAGGGGACATACCTGGGAAAGCTGACCCCAATTGGCCAAAGGGCTTTTCTGTACCATATAATGCCATAATGTCACACTCAGCAGTAAAAACTGGAGTAGAAGAAGAAGGGAGATTTTTGGCTTCCAAGGGGGCTGCTGTTTAGAGACTGGCTGGGTGTTGGTCTGCTGTGGGAGGCAGTAAGCGATTTCCTTGGCTTCATTTTTTTGTCTCTTTCCTGTTAAACTGTCTTTATCTTGACCCACGTGTTTTCATGCTTTTATTCTTCCTCTTTTCTCCCCTTGTCCCACTGGGGATGGTGGTTGTGTGGCTGCCTGTCCAGGGTCATCCCACCACTCGAAACAGAAAGAGATGTTAGGAGTGAGGTTAGATGTAGGGAATAAAGATAAGCTTTTTATTGAAAGATCTTTATTTGAAGGTCACCAAACGGGAGCAGTGGGATAGGTGGATTAGAGGGAACAAGGAATTGCACATTCATGATTGTTCCTGCTAGCAAATCCTGGGGTTCTGGGAGCTACTCCTGGGCCCTTGTTATTGTAAAGGACATCAGGGAATCAAATGACACTGTGGTCACTGCTGGTTTTGCTTCATCCCACTCAAAACCTGCCATAGGAATTTTATTTTCCTCCTATCACTCTCTTGCTGGCTGGGGACCATTTCCCTTCCTCAACACCATTCTCCTTCTGTTTGTCTTCTGTTCTCTCTCTGCTCCCCCAAAACAGGACGGTTGATACAATCTTCAGATACAGCAGGAAGATTATCAAATGTGGATTTCCTCCTGTAATAGCCTTTCCATCAAAACTTAAGGCAATTAAGGATACAATTTAACTGCTTTCTTTCCTTTTTCCTGCTTCTTAAATATTTGAAAGAATTTCAACAAGGGCTGTTCCAGTAGGAATGTGAAGACTGACATCATATTTTAGGATTTAGTGTTATAACAGTGAGCCAGGGTTTAATTAACCTTCTAGCCCTTTGGGAGACCTGAGACAGAGGATCCAGTCCCTCACTAAACCACTGCTGCTTCTCTTGCAGTTATTGAGCTCGTTAATCTCTCTGATATTGCTCTTAAGACTACAGCTGTATTTTATTTTGGTCAAGGTAAAGTGCTACATATTTTACAGGTAAAACAAAATTCCTTGTCTTGCCTTGCAGAGAATATAATTTAAACAAACTGGTAACAGAATCACTGAGCGAAAAAGGAGGACATGGAAATTCAGGAGCAGAAAAAGGTGTGGGATATGCTGACTTGCCCTGTTTGCCTGACACCTGTGCCATGTGGGTTTGTGCTTCAAAACATATATGATAGAATGGGATGAGAAATTTAACCCTTTAATTGTCTACATGAACCACTGTACAATATACATGTATAGCACATCTAAAACCAGTTTCTTTCTCTGAAACAATCCAAACATTTCAAGTCAGACTTCATTCCTCCACCAGGAAGGAGAGTTCCCAAAAGCCACAGAAACTGCCCATGAAACCTGCCAAACTCAAAACAAGCCATGTAATGTGATTCACATTACACTGGTGGCACTGCCTCATGACAGTGACTAGCAGGTTATAAATCTCTAAGTTATCAATAAGAACAAACATTACAGCACAACATTGACAACTGCAACCATGGGAGAAAATGTCAAATTCTCTATGACACCTTATAAATCCTACTGCAGAGATTAGTTGTGAAATGAGGGGAAAGTGGCCTGGCTGCAAGATCAGAGCACATATTCAAAGTAAAAGCAGGAAGACCAAACACTGAAATAGTTAACAAAGTGCAGTGAAATGAAAGTTACCATGAAAAGCCAAGCCTGCACTTCCAAAAGGAATGAGTGAGCTTGTGTGTCTTGTTTTGGGAGGGAGAGAATCAATTTTTTTTCCAATGTTGTTTTTCCTGTCAGTGTGTTCTCATGCGCTCGGAGCCCTGTTCCAGGAGCTGACGGCATGCACAGGAGCCAGACTGTACAGTGAGGAGGAAAGGAGAGGCTGGCGTACGCTTCTGTCCACACCAATCTGAAATTTAGAGGAAGCTGAGGTGCGCACAGACTTGGAAACCAGAAATCTCCACTTGCCCTAGTAACATACATGCAGCCTTTCCATCCAGTCACATGGATGCCTCCTAGGTTAATCTGTTCCTTTATTCTAAACCTCAAAGTCAAGATGCACCCCAGCAGTGACCTCCTTGGGCATGGAGCCTGTTGCTGTAACAGCAATGACACCGCTGACACTGAGGAAGAACATCCACACAGGCTCTGGCCAGCTATAAACTGCCTCAAGTTCAGCTGCCTCCCTTTCAACGATTCCTCATCTAAAGTGCAGGCATAGTTCTGCTCTGCTAATGTGACTAGGGAAAAGTTACAAACTGAAACGGCAAAGAGAATTTGCTAAATGCTTTGCTAAAGAGGATGTTTTGTACATGTGAATATAATCTTAAGGTTGGAAAATTGGAGAGAACTTTCACATCATGAGGGCCTGGTGTCCATAATATGACTGGGTTTTGTGGATACAAAATTAATGTTCACTTAAGACAAGTATGATTTCCTGTAGAGACAGATAGTATTTGAGACATTTCTTTATATAAAGGAAAGAGGAAAAAGAAAATTCTAATTGTAATTCAAGTGATCCCTTTTTCCCCAAAAAGAAAATTTCATCCATTCATTTCAAAATGCAAAGTAAAAGCACAATGTTGTCAAACTCTCGATTTCCAAATGCTTTTTCTCTGTGTACTTTGCTATAAAAGATTTACTTTTTCCATCAGAGACCAGTCAACCAATTCACCTTTAAGCATTTTGTTAAACACCTGAGAGCACAGTGAAAAGTTGTTTTCTTTAGTCTTCTAAATCTTCTTGCCTGTATTAATGTGTCTGTCTCTCTTTTGTCTCTCTGATTTTTTTTTTGGTGAGAGTGGAAGGTGGCACAGGAATAAACCACAAGAGTGGCTGAATTTCCTCCACTCGATACAAAAAACAGGTAGCAAGGCTAGGACAGTGTTTCTTGTTTCATGGAAACAGCTATACTGCACCTACAAAAACCAGAGAGAGGAGATTGAATATATATGACATTCGGTGGCAATTAAAACTTTAATCCCAACAAACTATCGACCTTTGCTTTAATCTCTGAGAAAAAAGGACAAGCACTCTACACTAGGGAGAGACTGTTGGAAGAGACTGTTACGAAGAGATGCTTATTTGACTTGGGTTTCCCTCTTTTTCTACCTCTGTTGTTTAGGACTGTGCAGGATGGACTATTTGACTGATGCATGAAATGAGTTGCTTTGGAGCCTACTGGAAGGAATTTATAATTTTTTTAACATGCATATAACAAGTGTTTTTATTTTCTATTTCAGTAAATCACATATTTGTCACATATTTATTAAGGATACTGTAAAATGTCGTATTTTAAATACAATTATGCCATGACACATATTGACTCTCGCAGCACACAAATGCAAAAAAAGCAATGAAAAAAAATGTTAGTGTCCAGCTGCTCACCTAAACCTGAGGATCAGATATAACATTTTGTTGTGCTATGTAAGATTCTTAAAGTTTTGGCTTTGTAAAAATTTTTTCTGTTTGACTGTGCCAAGGAAACAAGTCTTGTTATAACTAAGGTGAAAGACAAGTTCTTGGCTAACGCTGATGACAGTATTCAAAGAACTGGAAACAACAATTAATCCCGGAGCAAAACAGCAAAGATAACACTGGGAATATTCACCTGCAGTATGGGATGAAACATGTTGCAAGGACATTGTAATTATTTTTGGAACAACATTATAAACCCAGGAAATAGGATTAAGGTTTTGCTGAAAGAGAATCCTATACAAATTGACTTCTGGAAATACTTGCACAGAACACCCAAACCACCTTAGCATAACATCACTGTGCAATAAACAGTTATGATTAACACACAGATACTTACAGTGCTACCTTAGGTTACATTTGGTTTTACACATGTATAGAGTGTTTTTCATTTTTGACCCTTTATGGTAGGCTACTTTGAGTACACTCTTCTATATTGTAATTACTTCTACTTCAGAGAGTAAAGTCTAAATCCTCTAAGTTTAGGATTCTTGATTCTGGAGAAATTGCACATGACCAAGACGAACAGCAGATTTATTAAAAACAAAAGGATCTCAGTCTACAGTAAAACAAGACCTGATTTTATGAGTATTGAAGGCTCATACAAACTAATCAGACCAAAGAAAAGTATAATAGCATATCATTTCCATGCACTTAAAAAGCTATGGTATAAATCCTTAAATGCTAAGGGCCACATTCACTGATATACTCCACTGCTACAGAGTGCTCTGGAACTGAAAAATACTTTTGGGTGTGCCTATGTATGAGCCAGTTTTGCATATGCATCTCTTTGACCTCCACTCACCTGCCCAAGCTACGTGCTCTTTTCTCTTCCCTCTGAGCTCACACTCCATACATACAAGCCCTACTCCTTTCTTCTGCATGGTTTCCACACTCAAAGAATGCAACTAGTGAATTACAAGGCCAGCTATCTGTTGCCTGATTCACTAAGATCTGTAAAGCACATCTTAAAGATGGCCTGCAACAAAACTACTTAAAGTAATTGAGGCCAGTGGAAAATATGATCCCTAATGCCCTTATTCCCATTGAACTAGCTGAGCTGTAGGCTCCAACAGCCATGGGAATGACCCTAGCTCTGAAGCATGTAACAAGTGGCAGAACGTGAGGAGACAGCCTCAAGTTGCTCCAGAGAAGGTTCAGATTGGATATTGGGAAAAACTGCTCCCCAGAAAGGGTTGTCAGGCATTGGAACTGGCTGCCAAGGGCAGTGGTGGAGTCACCACCCCTGGAGGGGTTGAACAGACATGGAGATGAGGTTCTTAGGGACACGGTTTAGTGCCAGTGTTGGGTTATGGTTGGACTCGATGATCTTGAGGGTCTCTTCCAAGTAGAATGAATGATTCCACGCGCTAGAGAGCCCTGTGAGTATCATCCTTTTCTTTTCCCTAGCTGGGCACAAAAGAAGGAACAGTAGCTGCTCACACTGCCACGGGGGATTATTCAAAGGTGGCGAGCAGAGCCTTAAATCCACTTGCGAAAATCGGCAACGCATCTGTCACACAGACACCTGCTTCTTCCAGGCCCAGAGCCACCAACCCCACCTGTCTGCCCTTGTGCGCAGGGACAGCCCAGCCGCGGCACTGCCTGGCAGGCCCCTCTCTCCGCCCAGCAGCCTTACAGAAGTCCTGGAACAAATTTAAGCAAACATTCGTGTGGTTCACGCCGGGTGTGGGTGAAGCGCGCAGGCCGAGGGGTTCCTCCCCACGGCCGCCTCAGAGCACCGGCCAGCGGCAGCCCCCTCTCCCCTGGGCTCCCGGTGGGAGGACAGGCAGCCCGGGGACGGCCGGGTAACCGCCCCCTTCCCCCCGGCCACCTGTAGCTCGGGGCAGCGCAGGCCGGCTCGAGCGATTCCGCCCGCGAACGGCGGCCCCAAAGCGCAGCGCACCACCGGCACAGAAACCAGGCCGGCCGCCCCTCACCCGCCCCGCCGGCGCTTCCGGCCCCGCGCTTCCCCTCCGTTTCACCCGTTCTCCGGGTTAACCCCCGTGCGGCCCCGCTGGGCCCGAGCAGCGGTCGCCCCTGGCCGGCGGGCCGCGGCGCTCCCCGGAAGCGGTAATGCTCCGCCGGTGATCCAGGAAGCGGATGAGCTTCCCCCGCCTTCCCCTCCGGAGCGGCGCTGCGGGGACGGGGGTGGGGGGAGGCGGGGGGGAAGCACCAGCAAGGCCCCGAGGCGGAGCGGCACCGTCTCAGCCTCCCGGCGTGGTGGGGCGGGGGGGAGCGGCGGCGTTTCCATGGCGCCGAGCGGGCGGGGGAGCCGGGGCTGAGGACCCCGCCCGCTCATGGACCCCGCCGCGGCGGCGGCCGCCGAGGAGGAGGAGGAGGGCAGGGAGAAGCCCCCGGTGATCTACACCATGGAGAACAAGCCCATCGTCACCTGTGAGTGCGCCTCGCGGGCCCGGACGGGCGTTAACGGTCGCCGCCGGGGCGGGGCAGCAATGGCCGTCCGGAGCGGTGCGGGGGGCCCTGGCCGGTGTCTCCCTCCNTGGGGGGGGGGGGGGCGGCGGCGGAGGTGCCGGGCTGCCCCTGGCTCTGTGTGCCGAGGGGCACGACGCCCACAAGGGGTTTTGCTCCTTTGCTGTTTTCCCCCGCACACCGCTTTTAATGGCAGTGGGCAAACTTAGGTTTGTTTTTCTATGTTTCAGGGCTATAGTAAATAGCAAGTCCAAATGTCACGTTTACAGGTGCTTAAGGGGAAGAGATTCAAACATGACAATAAGTCTTAAACCCCAAACTTCTTGCCAGCAAGCTTTGTGTAGTTGTGTAGGTTTTTTTGTGTAGTTTTGCTCTGGGTAGGAGAAGTCACAAGAAGTAAGACATCCTCTGTGGTGAGGAGAGATTCCCACTGACAGATTCCCACTGACATTATAATTTAATCTTTAACTACTGTGCTTTGGTTTCGTCTCTAACACAATTTATTTAACAAACCAGATTGCGTGGTTCCAGCAATGAATTAGTTCTTTCAGGTGTCAGAGGCAGGTCACCGAGACATGTGTACTGTGTCCTGGTGTAAAACATGAAAGAGCTCCTGTGCTCGTACAGGTAGAGAGTGTTGCACACAAAGTTCGTTTAAAACAAGCTCATGAATTATACTGAACATTAGGAAGCATTTCTTTACCAAGAGAGTAGTCAAACACTGGAACAGGCTTCGTAGAGAGGTGGTCAGTGTTTAAGAGGCATTTGGGCAACGCCCTTAATGGCATGCTTTAGCTTTTGGTCAGCCATGAAGTAGTCAGTCAGTTAGATTAGACAATCGCTGCAGGTCCCTTCCAACTGAAACAGTCTATTCTAACTACATCTGTAATGCTCTTATTAAAAAAGTAAGGTGAATGAGCGTAGATNTAAAAAAACAAAGGGTAAAGATCTCATCGAAGATAATTATTCTTTTTTTTTTTTTTAACAAAAGGTAACCAGTGGCTGTTCGTTCTTACAAAAGTATCTCTATCGATGACATAACAAACTACATATTTGCACTTTATCAGTAAAACACTGGGAATGCTTTATGTGCATGTGAAATAGAAACTATTTCACAGGTGTGTGCTGTCTTCTTATGAAGGAAACATTTGTTGATGATTAAGGTCTTAGACTGATATTGGTATTTAGAAAAAATACCCAACTGTAACCTCATAACTATATGGAACTCTGTGTGTGTATATATTTTCTTCAGATTATTTCATAAATGTGCTTCTTTTTCTTTCTTAAACTTTTTATTTTTTTTTGATTCAGTTCGTAAACTGAAGTCAGTGGTTTCTGTATTGAATCTTCTGTACTCACCTACTTCAAGACTTTTGAAATACATTTGACTTCAGGTTTAAAGTCAGAAAAATGTACACATCAGAAACACCTGAAAGATATTGTTGTTTTCCTTGTTCATGTTAGCAGCTGTTCAGGCAGTGGTGGATTGCTTTCTAGATTTGCTGGCTTTATCCTGTATTTGGAATTAGAGACTCTGCGTGTGTATGTAGGGAGGAAGAGGGGTGGTGGTGCGTGTCAGTCCTTACTGTTCCTGTATGATTTGAATAAGTAGCGTATCTTGCAGTCTGTTGAAGTACATGCAGTTTTACCTCAGGCTTGCTTTTTTATCAGTAAATGCAGAAGAGGACTCTGGCCTCTTTGTGCAAGAAGTTCTCAGAATTCCAGACATCAAATTTTGTCAGATTTCAGTCAAGCCTAATTATCACATATTGAAAGGAATATTAATTTCAAATAGTGAGTGAGTGTATTTTAGGGTTGCAAAATGTTTTGGACTTATCACTATACTGGTACCCGCATACTTACAAATGAGATATAAGGTGAATGTTATCCTGGACTAAATGAATCATTTCTGGGACTGTGAACAAGTATGACAGTAGAGTCTTTGCTGGTATGGACTAGAATGGCTTGGTCTGAGACAGCCTAACCCAGAAAATAATCGAGGAGAAGTGGTCAGAGATGGCCTCTCTGGTGAATGTAGTAAGAGTGACTTCCTACCATTTTTAAACAAAAATATTTGCTTTTAATGGGGAACGTGTTTTGCTTCAGCTGTTTTAGTTTCCTTTTTTCCTCTGTCCAGAGAAGTGGAGTACTTACGGACTGTAGTATTTCAAACAAATGCTTTCAACAAAAATGACTTACTTGGAGGAAAGCTCTTCTAAGCATTATATTGCCAGCAAGGAGGTAAAGCTTGGTCTTCCAGGGAAAGAACTGTTTGCTTGGTATTGGTTTGCCGGAAAACACATTCAAAGCTATTATATTAGCAACTGTTCAACAAATACAGTTTATCTTTTGTTTTGTCGTTCTGATTTCAGGCACTAGGAGATGTCTGGGCTATCTGCCCCACCTAACAGGTGCACATGAGGGAAAACAGACCTGCAAGGGGATGGCCAGTTTTTGATTAAATGAAGAGTGAAGGTTAAGTGAGGTCATGTCTTGGAACATAAGTATTTCCTTTGGCTACAAGATTTAGGGTAATCTCTGTCAGCTAAACAGTTGTATCATGAAATATTCATGTTAACGCTTAGGGTTTATTCTTAGTAAGGGAGAACCAAAGAGAGTTTTGTTTGGAATTAAACTTATTTTCAACACTGTGCATACCAGAGATGTTTTGTAAACAAATATTTTTATCTACTTGAAATAAATTTGACAGTAGTCTGAAAGGAATGTTTCTTTGGTAAAGAGAGTTATGTTTTCAAATCTGTGAGTTAGTCTGTATTGTAACAGTAGTTATTTGCTATATTGGTACAATCCTGAATTCAGCGCTCTCTGTATAATGCCCAGGCTCGGGCATATAGAACAAAAATGAGAGATTCCACTTGGCTTGTATATTTTTTGCCAATTGCAAATGCAGTTTTTGTCATTATTCTTTTCATGTTAGTACTGTAACTTAGTAATTTTGTCCTCAGGATTTGTCTGTAGATGCATTAGCCTTGTATTTATGGTATTTGTATTACTGGCAGAATCCCATAGTTTTAGTAGAGAGTTTAGATTAATAGGATTCAGCTAGGCAAACTGTCTAACCAAAAACTTGTAAAGACATTTTCTCTAGGCAAACAGGCAACCATATTTTTAAGTGTGGAAGAAGTAGTATAGTCACGGGAAGATGCTGTTCCTCTATATTTTTTCCATTTTCTCAAGATGGCAACGTGCCATTTAGTATTAAAACCTTCTTGTCAGTTAGGCCTGAGTGCCATTCTTGTCAGTTAGGCCTGAGTGCCTTGATAACTCCTTTCCAAATTAGTCTGAATCATGTTTTCATATTGTTGGTCTTACTAGATTGTAAACTCACAGGGGAGTTTCACTGTCCAGTGGTCATTATGCTCTCTCTGGCACATTACCTTGCCTGTTCTCAGTTCAAGTTTGTAGCAACTTTTCTTCATTGCTGCCAGACCTTGTATGTTTACAAAGCATTTGGAGTCAGATTCTAGCTTTCTCACTGCTGTAGAAACACTATTTTTAGCATCATTAATTGTTTTTTATTTGAAGAGGCAAGTTCAGTGTTTCCATCAGATGGCTTGAACTTAGGTAGTTTCTTTACAGTCTACATACTATTTAAAGTAATTCAGCCATAGTCTTCAACACAACGCAAATTACTTTCCTAGGAAACCTAAACCATGTTGCTTCCTTCTCATGAGTCCTGTTTGAAACTTTGAGAAAGTCTTTGGAACTTTAATATAGTGTTCTTGTACATATATGTTAGCTAAGTGTTCTGATGACAGAGCTCGTCCCTTTATAGCTGGTTTGTACTTAAATTATTAGCTCTGTCTATCCATATGAAGAGGAGGTTGAAGACTGAAGATAATCCTGATAAATCAAGTAATTACAGGTTTTTCAGAGCTTTCCTACCAACCTGTTCTTTTGTAATTATCTTCATGCAGTTGTTGAATATTCCTTATCAGCTTGTAGTATCTGTTTATGTATTGTGCATGTGCATATTTGTTCTGTCAATAGTCTGTCTTAGTACAATGAACTTCATATAATCTTTGGAGAGAATGGGAAGCATCACTTTCATCTGGTCCATGTTCAGAGTGTGCTGTGATACAGTCTTTTGTTTCAGTTTTTAGACCTCTTTGGAAGATCAATCTGGGTTGAGGGGGATCTTTAAAAGAAACAAATACAAAAACCCCACAAGCCTTCTAAAACTTCAGGTGATCCACTTATAATGGGCTAGTGAATTTTGAAAAAGTATTCACAGCAGAACTTTTAACCAGTGGAAAAATAAGTGGGACCAGAAAGTTTAGCTGTGAATGATATTTGAGCATAGGAACTAAATAAAACCACACCAAAGTGTAGTCTTGGCACTGAGCTCTTTTAAAGGTATTTGAAGCCTTTTATCTCAGTTGACTGAATTTGTCATTGGCATCAAAGAAAAATATTTGTCTACTTTAGTCATCTGACCTCAGGAGTTTTCATTTTACACTGCCTGTGTAGTTAGTGGGTTGGGATAATTGTCTCTAGTGGAAAAAAAAAGTAATTGTGAGATATTCATATGCTGCACTGGCAAAGCCTATAAGCATCTTAGAAATTAAAAAAATGTTAGAAAAAATAGATTATTGAGAATTATGGTGGGTTTTAGGCAGGCATCAAACTAAAAAATATCAATATTTTATGGCTCTTTTGTATCAGACAGCTGCCACAAAGAGTGCAGGTTCCTCTTGAAAGTCCTGGTAAGGTGGTCATTCTGGTTCTCGTATTGTTCCCATACAGCTTTGCAGCAGAACAGGTGTCCTAGACAGGGCTAAAGGGAAGAGAGGATGGCTCTGTTTCCTTGATCTACCAAAATGTTGGGGAGAAAAACAAGGAGGAAAGAACAGAGAAAAGAAAAATATGGGTCCAATAACATAAAATTTAAAAAATTAGTAGTTTCAACATTCTTGTTTTCTTCTGGATCTGTATTGACTAAGATACTCAGTCATCTTTGCATTTATGCTATAATCTGAGCAAAGGGTGCTTTGGCATTAGCTGTCTATTTCAGTTATTGGCTAATGCAATTTTGAGAATTTTTCCCCAGGATTAGGTTTATGGTTCTGAGCTGCTATATAGAGATACAGCCTGTCCTTGAGCAAAAGGTACAGACATTCTTTACTTGGTTTATGTAACAAATTTTTGCAGCCATGTTCAGAAGCAAGGATCAATTGAGAAAATTCTGTTCTTCTTTTGCCTGACCTGGCCATCTTAATATTTTGGATGTCAAGTTGATGGACATGAAGTCTTTGAAATTCATGGAAATGTTTTTAACTTGCACTGTCTGATTAGGTGTTTAATTTAGGCATATCATAAAACTCTTTTAAGGTTCTTCTCATTTATTTGCATTTGACATCTGGACAGATACCTTTGTCTTAATTTGTTTGTGAACTGTTTAGATAAGTAGGCAAAGGTCATGGCTTCTGAACTTTGTAATGTGGAAACAAAGGGAACATGTGCGTTCTCCTTTCTTCCCTTTCTCCAAGTATTTTTAAATGTTTATCATTTGAATATTACTGCTTTCTATTTTTGTTAGTTAAAATAAGTGCTACCACTTCACATACAAAATTACTTCATGCTTAGAGTGGTATCACTTAAAGAATTTCTGTGTTTTTTTCTATATTTAGTGTGCGTGTTAACATCCAGTAGATTAATTCAGACTTACATGACATAAAAGCTGAGATAGGTGCTCCAGAGGCTATGGATTGGCAGGGTGTTTTTTTTTTTCTATTCTAAAAAATAACGTCAAGTATTAAAATAAAGCAATAAAAATATTGATTAGATTTATTATATAAATTAGAGAAGTTGTAAAATATATTTTAAAATAGCACAAATATATATATAGAAATATTGCAAATCTATTGCATCTAATTAGATTAATGTTGTTTATAAAATAATTGTATTAGACAAACTTAATATAATAAATCAAAATATGTACTCTTCTTATTGTGTTTTGAGTGATAAAGAATGACTCTTTAAGGTTACTTCCTAGCTGTCAACTCTGTTGAATATTTAGGTTTTATTTAATTCTGTCAATTCTAAAAGAAGAAAACCTTTCTCTAGAAGGCTGCTTGGCTTTAGTCATGATAGGATTCCAGAATTACTTTTCTTTCCCATAGATGCACATCCTTCCTTTGCCTTTTCAGCTGTATCTGATCATCTTCTACATTTTGGCTAGGAGCCACTTTCCTTCATTACTGAGAATCCTTTGAGTGAGGGCTTAGTGTTGAAACCTATCACAATGGATTGAGAGCAGTCCGATGGGGAAGCACTGGGGGATGTTGGTTGATGAGAAGCTCAGCACAAGCTGGCGATGTGCACTTGCAGAAGGCCAGTTGTATTCTGGGCTGCATCAAAAGGAGCGTGGCCAGTGGGTCAAGGGAGGGGATTCTGCCCCTCTGCTCTGCTCTGATGAGACCACATCTGGAGTCCTGTGCCCAGCTCTGGAGCCCCCACTATGAAAAAGGCATGGACTTGTTGGAGAGGGCCCAGAGGAGGAACGTGAAGATGATGAGAGGACTGCAGCACCTCTTCTGTGGAGACGGGCTGACACAATTGGAGTTGTTCAGCCTGGAGAAGAGACCTTATAGCAGCCTTCCAGTACCTAAAGGGGGCCTATAAGAAAGCTGGAGAGGGCATTTTTACAAGGGCATGTAGTGATAGGACAGGGGGTAATGGCTTTAAAGTGAAAGAGTGTAGATTTACATCAGACATAAGGAAGAAATTCTTCACCATGAGGGTGGTGAAGCACTGGAACAGGTTGCCCAGAGAAGCTGTGGATGCCCCATCATGGGGAGTGTTCAAGGCCAGGTTGGACAGGGCTCTGAGCAACTTGGTCTAGTTGAAGATGTCCTACCCATGGCTGGGGTGTTGGACTAGGTGATCTTTAAAGTCCCTTCCAACCCAAACCATTCTGTGATTCTATGATCCACTGAAATGAATTTGCTGTGATGCAGTTTTGCTTAGGTATCTGGCCACATTATTCTGTCTTTTTTTTTTTTTTCCTTAAAAACAAGCCAACAAACTACTAAACTCACGGAAACAAAACCATGAAACCAACCAACAAATGAAAACACCTCATTTCTTCTCCTCTTCCAAACAAACAAACAAACAAAACAAAAACCACAAAAAACCTACAAGAAAATTGTTGAAGTAATTCTCAGACTTTTGTGCGGACTTCTGGGGTTTGCTGTAGGTTTGAATTCCAGGCTTACTTATGTTTTTGAAATGTGTCATTCCAAATTCATGGAATTCAGTCAGATACAAGCAAAAATTCCTGTAGTGGTATTCGGGTTTGTTTTTTGTTTTGTTTTTGGTTTTTGTGTTTGTTTTTTTTTTTAATAGTATTTTGGAAAGTACATCATGGAGGCAGGAACTGGTGATGCTTCAGAGGCATATATACACAACAGAATGAGACTTCTGCCATGCTTAAAGTCTCTTGAGTCATAGGAATCTTGCACATCATCATTTCAAAACTAGAGTGATCTTTCAGGTTTTTGATTGTGGGTGTGTTTTTTGTTGTTGCGTTGTTTTGTTTTGTTTGTTATTTGGGAATGTTGTGCTCTTACTGTTTAATTTCTATGAGTTGCTCCTCTCCCTCCCTGCAGTCCAGTAGCAAGTGGTTCACAATTTCGTGTGCCTCTTGCCAGTCTTCTCGCCCTTACAAGTCCTTACTACCAACCATTTTTGGTGTTTGTCCTGTGTCAGTGCTGTGCAAGTTTGGACTGCTTATAACTTAATTTTTAGTGTTCTTGACTTGAGCAGCTCAAATGTGCTTATCATAACAGATGCAGGGTCTAGTTGAGCAGAACTTGAGACGTGATAGTCCTTTGGGTGTTTGTAATATGTGGTAGGAGTGTTTGGTCTGTATTCAAAACATAGCTGATGTATTTTGCATCAGGTCTGTTCTCCTTTTTCTTCTAATCCTAGAGGACAGTCTTGCATTGATCATAAAATACATACACCCTCAAAACCGATGCAGGAGTAAAAATTTTCTAGTTTTAGAGCAAATATACCATTCTTAAGCTGATAATGTGATGTCGTTGTCTGGAATTGCAGGGTGCTTAAACATAATCATTTAGTAGTTCCTCTGTGTTTTGGAATAATCGCTTGGAATGATCCTTTTTACTCAAGATGCTGAATTCTGAAACTTTTTCATGGCGTACATTGGATTTTTAGGTGCAGTACAGAAAGAGCACTTCGGTATGCTTCAGAGGTAAAATACGTGGTTCATTCTTTCAGTCAGGCTCCAGCTTGATGGGCTATAATTTTGATGTGGTCATCATGTTGTTGCTAAATCACTAAGCCATGTTTCACTTTCTGTGGGCAGTAATGAGTTGCAAATCAATAGACTGTTCTCCGTGAGGTAGCTCAGAGAGATGATGTAACTTGGTATAAGACAGCATTGACAATATGACTAGCACTTGCTTTGGTATTAATTGTAGACATTTGTTTATAGTCTTAAATGAGATTTCATACGATACACTTAATTCAGACGTAACAAGGTGAAGGTGAACTATCATGAATAAAGTGCTTGGTTATTTGCTTTCTGGAGACTTAAAGCTAAAGTTGGCCTTTTTGGCCACCTGGGCACGCTGCTGGCTCATGTTAAGCCAGCTGTCAATCAACACCACCAGGTCCTTTTCTGCCAGACAACTTTCCAGCCACTCTTCCCCGAGGCTGCAGCGCTGCCTGGGGTTGTTAGGACACAAGTGCAGGACCCGGCGCTTGGCCTTGTTGAACCTCATACAGTTGGCCTTGGCCCATTGATCCAGCCAGTCCAGATCCCTCTGTGTGGCCATCCTACCCTTGTCCAGATCATTGATAAAGAGATTAAACAGAACTGGCCCCAATATTGAGCCCTGGGGAACACCACTCGTGACCGGCCGCCAACTGGATTTGACTCCGTTCACCACAACTCTTCAAATCCATCCAGCCAGCCACTTTTTTACCAGCAAAGAGCATGCCCATTGAAGCCATGAGCAGCCAGTTTCTCCAGGAGAATGCTGTGGGAAACAGTGTCAAAGGCTTTACTGAAGTCCAGGCAGACAGCATCCACAACCTTTCCCTCACCTCCTAAGCAGGAATGCAACTGTTCAAAGCCCAAGCAATTGAAGCCTAACCACAGGTCCCTGTGTCAGTGTAGGGACAGTTCCAGGGGACCTGCACTGTGTTAACAGACCTGATGTTTCTGATGGCAGCAAGGACAGCATGGTGGGCAGGGAGATGCTTTGTATTACAAAATCACAGAATGTTTGGGGTTGGAAGGGACCTCTGGAGATGATCTAGTCCAACCCACCTGCTAAAGTAGGTTCACCCAGAGTAGATTGCACAGGAATGTGTCCAGGCAGGTTTTGAATGTCTCTAGAGAAGGAGACTCCACAACCTCTTTGGGCAGCCCAGAATAAAGGGGAGACCGGAATCAAACCCAGTAAAGCACAGAACATGTACTAATGCTCATTTTCTCATAGTAGGCCCAGCTACAGAAGGGATGTGAACCACTGTCTAACCTGTCTTCTGGTTTGTGAAGGTTAAATTCTGAGGATTTTTAAATATGCTTTGTTTAGCCAATGACTCTGGCTAAGTTCCTTGTTTAGTTTTCAGAGTTGGACAAGCTATATGGATGATACTCTCTTTGGTATATGGATTATGTAGCTATGTAGAAAATTGTCACAGGAAGTTGTAACAGTATATGTATTATGTGCCTTCTTAAAAGTGTTGTATTAGGTTGTGAGAACATGTGATTTAATACATTTACTTAATTGCTGGACCATGGTTTCCACATAGCAGACAAGATTACATCTTTTTACTGAAAAATCCCAAACCATTAATAGTGTAGCTTGTTAATGTTTTCTATAATTTGCATATGATAATAAATTAATGCCTTTCACTTTTAGGTGCTGGAGATCAGAATTTATTTACTTCCTTGTATCCTACACTTTCTCAGCAGCTTCCCAGAGAACCCATGGAATGGAGGAGGTAAACTTATATTTTATTCTGTGATACTGTTTCGCTGTGTGGTTTTAGACTCGGGAAAGTGTGAGGTTTTTTGTACTCTTAGAAGCTCTTACCAGAACTTGAGTTGAATGTAGCAACTGACGTGACGAAAGGAGAACTTGGATAATCAAGGTAAATGCTGTGTGCTTCAGGATGATGATTTCCGTACTTCACCTGTTGAACTTCACCTAAAGAAAAATAGTAGTAATGCTATGTTTCTTTCTGGTTTTGTGGTTTTGTGGGTTTATCTTTGTGTGTGCTTTGATGTGCTTTGGCAGCAATGTTCTCAAAGTGACATACTTTCTTCTTGATGAGAGTATAGGTAGAACTTACGTGCAATTAGATGTATTTTTCCGCAAGAAGTTTGGTATGGCACACTGTTTTCTGACTGAAAAAAACGATTTTGGGCATTTTCTTGTTTGGAATCTTTTACTTTTAGTGGTCCTAAAGACACAGAAAATCTTCTAATGAAAGTTGAAAAGCTTCTACCTCCTGTTCTTGCAAAAAGGAGCAACTATTTCATTTCAAGTGATATGAAATTTTAGTTAACTTTATACAAACTGCAGTAAGTGTGGTTTGTGAGTTTTCTCTATCGGAGTATTTCTCCCCCAAAATACATGTTCGTTTTTGTATTCTGCTATGTATGTCTCATTGACTAATTTCAGTTCCTAAACTTTGTAGGTCTTATGGCCGTGCTCCGAAGATGATTCATCTAGAATCCAACTTTGTTCAGTTCAAAGAGGAGCTACTACCCAAAGAGGGGAATAAGGCCCTTTTGACTTTTCCCTTTCTCCATATTTATTGGACAGAATGTTGTGTAAGTATTAGGAAAACATCATGAAAAATTGAGTACTCAGATTTAAAAATGAAATTGTTTTGGCTTTCTGCTTGTCCTCTCTGTTATTTTTCTTTTGCTTTCCATGCTTATTTTTACAATAAGTCTGCATTGCATAAGCGTGCCTACCCAATGTATTGGAAGTGAAACTTAGTCAGCTTGAGTACTTTTTACCGTAAGCTGTGTTTCTTTGTAATATTGCTTGACACTAAGAGGACAGGCTTTTGGATAACCTGCTTTCGGTACTTTGTCACAAAAAAACCCAAGATGTAACAGTGTTACTGCAGTAGCACAGCACACTTGCTTCATAATACAGGAATGTGGCCAGATTATTTCAGGGATGATCTAATTATTCACAAGGTTAAATCTTAAGATGTGTATTTTTTCTTCAGTTCATGTTCCATATGTGTCAGGTATTAGTACATGTCAGCAGTCTGAAGTGGGCAAGATTTGGAATGTCTCGATCTTGTTTATTTGCAGGTCACTGCTTTTTGATTGGCCTCTTATGAATTACTTATCCAGTTGAAGGACAAAGGTGATATCTGATCTATGACCAATCAAAAAGTATCCAGAACAGCCTTAAGAGTTGTCTGAACTGATCTGTGTAAAACTATCCCAGAAGCCAGAAAAGTGCCAGACTTCTGTTTTGTTTTTTTTTTTTATTTTTATGAAAAAGCTTTTAAGCAGTTTAAGATTTGAGCAGTGTCAGAAGGCACAGATGTTGCACTTCTGGTACTATGTGAGAATAAAACAGTTCGGCTTTGTAATTTCAAGCATGTTTTTGTCTTGTTTGATTTCTTTCAGTAAATGAATTTATTGTCGCTAAGATATGCCTTTCTGTTTGTCTTCTCTTGGAAGAAAGTTTGCCTTTTGAAATTGTTCAGAATGTCTGTTTGATTTGATGATTCACTACTTCTCATCCCAGGACACAGAAGTTTACAAAACTACAGTCAAGGATGACATCACCAAGTGGCAGAATGTTCTCAAAGCTCACAACTCAGTGGACTGGCTAATTGTGGTAGTTGAGAGTGATGCCAAGAAAAAGAACAAAACAAATATCCTTCCCCGAACCTCTATAGTAGATAAAATAAGAAATGACTTCTGTAACAAACAAAGTGACAGGTAAGCATTCTTTTACTTGCAAACATGTTCATCTTTGACTCAAGTGCTGATTTGAAAACTCGTCTCCCTGTGTAATGGGTTCCTTGCTCATTAAAGGATTTTCCTTGATGTCCTGCATTTGTACTGACGGTACCGTAAGACCTGTCCTTTGAAGAAGGCTGACACCAGCAATAAAGGGAGAAGTTAATTTTCAGTTCTTCTTGGGTTTGTGGTGGCTTTGAAATGTGTCTCGGAAAGCTTTCCAGTATCTCCTCCTGGCCAGGAGAGGTTGAAGGGGAACAGTGTGGTAATAGTAAGTTTTTAGAATTTCAGGATTTTTTGTTGGCTTAGCTGCTTGCAAAAATGTTACCGAATTCCAGGTAGTGGGAGTGAGGTGAGAGGGGAATATGAAGTTAATAGGGCTTATTTTTTACCATTGTACTTTTCTGCCTTTCACTTGATCACCTTTCCACTGAGATAATTGACTTAAAACTAGTTTCCTCAGATGTTTTTATTCTGAGGAAAACAACAGTGAATATATGAAACTGTTCCTGCTTTTATTAAAGTCAAAACACTACACAAATCTTAATTTGAAACCAACATTGATACTGTCTTCTTTATTCTGAAACATTGAACTGAATCTATATTATTACCTTTTTTTCTGTTAACCTCAAGAGTTAACTTTAAATGGGAGATTTTCCCCCTAAGAATGAGTGACAGGGTAAACATTTGAAGTTGAAAAGGGTGGATGGAAGCACTCATTGTACCTTGGTGTGAACTGACATTGACTGGCAGGTCAGCATGTTATGACACACTGTATGTTGATAGCACTTTCTTTGTGCCTAGACAGTGTTTGGTATTTTACAGGAATACTTGGACAAATAGTTTCAACAGCTCTGATTCAGCTTGCATTTGGTTTCTAACTGATGGGTTTGCTCAGTTTAATTATTTTGCTGTGGGATAAAATGACTTTTCTAATAAAAAATGGTTTATTACTTGAATGAGAGATCTTCTTGCCTTTAGATATATCAGTAGTTTTTTGAATGTTACTAAATTGTGATAGAAAAACTGAGGAAAGAAAATGTTCTCAAAAAGGCTGGTTTATTTGTGAATTAATGGGATCTCTTTATTTATTTATATTCCAAGAAAAGCAGTTTTACCACATAGAATGTGTAAAAACAAATTGAGATACTGTAAGTATGTATTATGGAGGATTATTTTAAGTGACTTAGGAAAGGCTAACTGCATGTGATCTAATGGATCTCGATTTGTATTTGACATAATCCTTGCCAGCAGTAACTATAATTACTGTTCTACTGATTGTATTGTGAAGCAGACTTTTTTTCTTGGATAGATACAGCACTACTTTTGTTTAAGTAATTGGAATAATGTATCCATTATTTGCTTCAGAAAAAGTAAAGCTTTACAGTACCCGTTTTGTGGAAAACACTGAATTCTTCTCCATGAACTATATCACAGCCTTAAACATATATGGAAAAGTACTAAAAAAGCCAACAAAACCCAACCAAACAAAAAAATCCCCAAACCCAAATGTACTCGCCCATCCCTAAACAAACATACATAACCCTCCGTCTTGTTTTTTCCACTGATTAGAGTTGAATGAAAAACTAAATTTTGTTATTTTGAATCTGTCAGGTGTGCACAATATTCAACTCTGCATTTGTATGTGAATTTTATGTTTTCCTCCTCAAAAATATATTTCTTCAATCTCTTTACAGATGTGTGGTACTTTCTGACCCTTTGAAAGACTCTTCCCGTTCTCAGGAATCTTGGAATGCCTTCCTGACCAAACTCAGGACATTGCTTCTCATGTCTTTTACCAAAAACTTAGGCAAGTTCGAAGATGACATGAGAACTTTGAGAGAGAAAAGGACTGAGCCAGGGTGGAGCTTCTGCGAGTATTTCATGGTCCAGGTAAGAGTCTCTTTTTATTGAAAGAAGTACTTGAGTCCTAGTTTTAGTAACGAATTTTTTTGTTGTCGTTGACTTTCTGGTACTTTTAATGTTCTGCTCATTCTTTGAGGGTTGGGCAGGACATATGAAGACTGCTACAAAAGCAGCGTTTTTAGATCTTGTTTGTGGCAGGTTTGTATTATGTTGTAATACAGTGCTGTTACAGAAGCAGAATATTTTCAGGCTTGTCGGAGTTACAGGAACCTTGACTGAAGCAAACAGATTGCATCTAGAAAGTGTTTTAGTAGTCGCTTTTGACTTTTGTGTGAATGTCCCATTACTGTGCCTGTGCAAAGACACCCAAACTTGTAATTTATATTTAATGGGGGCAGGCTGTAACACCAGACATGACTAACATCAGTAATGTGCTCCCTATATTGCTTGTGTGTCAAAAGGAAGAACTGGCTTTCGTCTTTGAGATGCTCCAGCAATTTGAGGATGCACTAGTGCAGTACGATGAACTGGATGCTTTGTTTTCTCAATATGTTGTCAACTTTGGGGCTGGTGGTAAGTGTCTTAAAATGTTAAATAGATGTTAAGCATATTATTTTTTTCACTATACTTCTGTTAAAACAACCCAATGCTTTGAGTGCCAAACGTGTTCATGGGAGAAAAAGACGGTACATTATAATTAAGATGCCCTGGGCAGTTTGTGCTCTTGTTTTATGCTGTATGCAAACTCTAGTGTACATCATCTATTCTATTAAAGTTTTCTTTTTAATCTCTGAGACTTAGATGCAACATTTAATGAAAACTTGCTTTTTGCTGTTATTCAAGGATCGTTACAAACAGAGTCCTGAAACTCTGTAATTACCTAAGTATCGATCTGACTGTGATACAGTGGCTGTTTTCAGAGCTCGCTGCTAAGTTATTCAGTACAGAGCTTCCTGGAAAAATGCATTCAGTTTTGCCTCAAATTACATGAGACATTTGGTAATCACTACAAAACTAAATAGAAATATGTGTTTAATCTGCACTACAGAAGATTTAGCTTTCTCTTCAAGAAAATTACTGTGCAAGAAGTATCAAATAACTTTAAACTGTTTTAATGAGCTAAAGCATGTGGTGTTATATAACAGTTTTAATCGGGTTTGTGTTATGAATCTGGTAAAAAAATATAGTGCAGGAGTAATTGCAGTGAAATGTTTGTCCTGACTGAACCTGGTGCTATACCTGAAAGTGGGAGCACATCTATCGATGATGGCTGAGTAAGAAATATTTAAGAAGATAAGTCTTGTTTGTTTTGAGCTTCAGGTAGGCTTAATTGCTGAGGAATACATTACAAATTGGCTGCCACTATACTAATAACAAATATGCGATTAAGACAAAATGCTCACAGGGTTTGATTGTTCTGAAATTCAGTTATTGAGTTAGCTGTGGAAGTTCTGCTGTTTTTTTGTTTTGTTTTTGAAGTTAAGACATTAAGTCATTTATCTATGTGATAAACTTTAGAAGGAATAAACCAGCTCACGACCTCTGGAGGGAAGAAGAAGAGGCTTTGATAGAAAGCAGTGGTTGATTCTTGGATATTAACTTTATTTACTTAGATGGTGCAAACTGGCTGACATTTTTTTGCCAGCCAGTGAGGAGCTGGAATGGTTTAATTCTCCGAAAACCAATAGACATGGAGAAGAGAGAGCTAATTCAGAATCAAGAAGCTACTCTACTGGACTTGCGTAGTTACCTATTTTCTCGCCAGTGCACGTTATTAATCTTCCTGCAGAGGCCATGGGAGGTTTCCCAGCGAGCATTGGAGCTTCTTCACAACTGTGTGCAAGAACTCAAGCTATTAGAAGTGAGTCAGTGTCATATATTCCATTATGTAAATGATTTTATCCAATTATGATCTAACAAGATTTTTGAAGTTCAGATGTCGGGGACCAGAATACAGTAAGCACTGGCTGTGAGATATCAAAATGCTGCTGTAATAACAGATTGTAACAATGCTACAGTTTAATGTTTCTGTTGAATGAGGATGTCTTTGGAAAGACATTTGGAGACATCACACCTGAAAACCAAACCTGTATTTAGTTAAAGTATTTTAATCTTCACCTGGAAAGTTAACTTCTTAAGATGGTAGGTAATTTGTCTGCTTCTTTCCTGGATTTATTACCAGTCTCTTGAACTATAGTTCCCATAATTTCAATCTATAAGAGTGTTGCATTGTAGAAAACGAGGCAGAGTGTTTAATATGCTGATACGCAGGCTAGTGGTCTGTAACAAAAAGCAGTTTTGAACTAGAAACAGTATCTACAGTAGGGCTTCTTACTGCTGTGCGAATTGTATCCTGCTTTGATTGCCTTTTGTGGTTCTTACTTTGCAATTCCTTTTGGTGTCCAGCAATGCTCTTGTGTGTTCATCTCTGTCTCTGGCTTTCTCATCCAGTGACAGAAGAAGAGACAGAAAAAAGTGACAGCACTTGAAGCTTTTTGTCGTATTGCATGCCTCCATGCCTTACCCCTCCTTCCTCCATACTTTAGTTTCTACTGGTGTTTTTTATTCCTCTAAAGAGGCTTTATCAGAGATGTTGTATACTGATCATCCTCTATGTATGACCACAGATATCTATGAATTGAAATACATCTTTAAGAACAGTGTAGTGTGCATGAGAATACTTCTGGGTTTCACCTTGTAACTCATACATGTCCTCCTTCATCCTGTGGGTGTCTGGTTCTCTGTTAGTTTTATCTGTGCTATTATAGCAGTAGCTGCTAATTTTTGCCTGTCTGACGTTGTGGTAGTGAATTCCATAAGTTACATCTGTTCATCTGCATTTACCAACAGAAAATCTACTTCAGAGGTATTGCTGACACCTTCATATATTCTAAAACTAACATGCAATTCCCATATATGGTGTTTTATGTGTGTTTTGAGGTAGTTGTTTTTTTTTTTTTCTTTCCAAAATAAATACATCCAACCTTCTAAATCTCTGAAAGTGCTTCATACAGTTCCCTTTTTGCTCCACCCCTGTTCTGTGCCTCCAATGTTTGGGGCTCTTCTCTGCACCGTCTGTTATTTCTGCTGTTTCTGCCTTGATGTGGTGATCCAAACTGAATGCAGGTGTTCAGGCTGTGAGGCAGTAACACTTATTTGTGCATACCATATAGTTATCCCTGTTGTGGTCCTTCTTAATACTAGACAAACCTCTTGATGTGGCTTGTTGTCACTGAGCACGTAGCGGAAATATAAACTACTCTGTTCTTGTGATCTTTCTTTTCTTGAAAATTCTTTCAGAATGCAGACTTTTTTTTTTTTTTTTACAAATCTGTTGTGCTTGCAGGTTGAACTTTCCTATTACATTAGTAAATTACCTAGTTTATTATGGGTTTCAAGGCTTTCATGGTCTTTCTAAAAGGAAATTTTTTACATTGTTTATGAACAGGATTTTGAGACACCATTATCATGATTATATTCCAGATCTTTAGTTATGCTCATCTTTATCTTGATTCTTGAAGTATTCTAGTATCAAACTCTTCTGTCTTTCTTATTATGTCGTGACTGACAATCTCTTGTTGGTCTTATTTTTTTTCATTGTGTGTTTCTTTTTGTTTATTCATTTGTTTTTATCTCCATTCTTTAGGTATTTGTCTATAAGGGATTTCTTATCCTTTGATTAACAAACTTATTGTTGTGAAGCAGACTTTCTTTTTTCAGGCTTTTGAATCTACTTCTTAGTGTACTTTTACTTTCAGTCCCAGTTAGATCTTACATCTCCTTAGGAAAGTAGTAGTATATATGCAGAATTTTTTTCCTAATTCTGCTTTCATTAGGCTTAGTTTCCCAGTTTGGGGATTTTTTCCAAGTACTGGTACCTATTAGTCCTCTTTTTCTTCTCTTTCATCTTGGTGAATGTATCAAATCTAGTTGATATGATCGCTGTTTAGTTGCATAGCTGTCTTTGTTTCATGAGCTAATATATACAAATTATTCAGTGGTTAATGAGAGTTGGCCTGTTTTTTGTGTATTCTTAGAGTAGCCTCTTCTAAGAGGCTCTGCTACATTGTATCAAGAAAAGTTTTTGCTGAAGTATTGTCTCATCTGACAAATGTTTATTTCCCATTTAATTTTATCTGTTCATCTTCAGGTCTCTGTTCCTCCTGGAGCTTTGGATTGTTGGGTATTTTTGAGTTGTTTGGAAGTCTTACAAAGAATAGAAGGCTGCTGTGATAGGGCTCAAATAGAAGCAAATGTTTCCCACACAGTTGGCTTGTGGAGCTATGCCACTGAGAAGGTGAGCAAATGATGTGTTGCAGTTGTGGTGTTACAAACTTGAAGTAGACCATTTGTTTCCATGGAACAGATTTTGCACTTCTTGTTGTGGACTCTAATAAGGGGTTCTGTATATTGTCTTGAGTCTAGTCTAGATGAGACATCCAAGTTTATATCCACTTTTTCTGCTGTCAGCTGAGGCCTGGGAATAACTAGGGTGTGTTTACCTCTTTGTCTCTCCCTCCCTCACCACTGGCTAATTAAATTCCAGAATGAGTTCAGTCCATGTTGACTGAGAGAAGGAGCATGAATTTCAGTTATATCAGGAAAAGCTGCCCAGATTTGGATGTGTCTACCATTATAATTAGAGATGACAGCAGTCTGTTTACATACTTCATTATTATGGTAGTAATAGACCCCTAACTTCACTTAAGGTGCAACCCTTGGTGGTCTGTGGAAGAGACAAATAAGTAATCATTTGCAATTTTTCAGTTACTGCCCCATACTGTAAGTTGAAAGGGACCTTTTCAGTTTGCTTAAGCCCCTTCCCTAATCATATGAGTGCCTTTTCAAGTTCCGCTTAACTCCGTTTCTCTGAAACAGTTGGTATCTAAGGCTGCTACTGCTTTTCACTGTTGCAAAACAGTTTAGAAAGGTGATAAACTCCAGAAACTACTGAAATGGCATACTGTGATCCTTGTGGATGTTTTTGGAGACCAGCATAAGCTCATCCTCTTGTTTGTATAACCTGTAGAATATTTTCTATTTATTTTAATTCATAGTTTGTTCATGTTTCAGTAGACTTAGAAATCCTCTAACTGGTGCTAGGGGGTCCTTGTTTTATTACAAAAATGTAGAAAAACAATTTCACCTTGAAGAGTTTCTGCTGTAAAAAAAAAACGGAGGGGAGGAGGGGAGAAGATGAGAATAAAGGAAACAAAGGGTTGTTTAAAGTGGTGATGGGTGCATCAGGTTCTTCTGATTCTCCTTACATATTTCTGTGGAAGGTATATACCTGGGTTGGAAATGTTCCTCCCATTCATGGCTCTTCTGACACAAAGGGTAAAGGGAAAAATTTTAGGATAAAGAGTAGCAGTAGGGTGGAACAGACTGAATGACAACTAATGACAGAAGTGGAATAAAAAACCCAAAGTTAATGGCCATACACATTTTATATGGTATAGAGTAATATGACAAACTGAGGCCTTTTTTTTGTGTGTGTGTCTTTTTTTTAACCAAATAACCAGCAGAACTGAACTCCTTTAAGGCAGTATCCTTTTCTGACTTCTGGGGATCAAGTGTACCAGCTGCTGTCTGGAAGGGTTTTTATGGTAGTTGTGTGACGCTGTTTTAATCCTGTTAGCTGGGCTTAATCATGTCTTTTTGAAAAAGGTTTTCACCTGAATACAAATACTTTGGGTAAATTTGCAGGCTTGTCTAGTCAGTGTACTGGAGACAGCCTGCGTTTCTTGATTATATGGTTTTCAAAAATACAGTCACAGTTATTAGAAATTATCTCTGGTGATAACTGCCAAACATTTCAAGTTCGTCCATGTTTATAAGGAAAGCCAGAAGGATTTATTCTGATTGAATGTTACACATGTGGGGATGTGTGTGTATATGATGTGTTCCAATGTTATTTGAGTCAGTAACTTTTATGCAATTTAATTCTTAATAAAATTAATTTCTACTCTGAGAATAATAGTTGCTTTACTTTCTTTCCATGAAGCAGCTTTAATACAGATCTTATAAGCATTATAATATGACAGTAGTGGAAATGTATTATAGGAAGTATGTAGTAGAATAAAAGGAGTTTTATATTAATTTTGTAGCCTACTGAAAGCAAGCATTTGGTTTCTCTTACAGTTAAAATCTCTGGGTTATCTGTGTGGACTTGTGTCAGAGAAGGGACCCAATTCAGAAGACCTTAACAGAACTGTTGATCTGTTAGCAGGGTTGGGAGCAGAACGCCCTGAAACAGGTATTACCAGGAATGTACGCATTCTTTCTAATAAGTGACATTGTCTTAAATGTATAGGATATAAATACATCAATAATAATAATTTCCAAGTATCCCTACATATATATATATATATATAAAAACATTGGTAGAACTCTATTATCTCTCTTATGAGTTCTTTTAATGTATGTCTGCAACTTTAAATTATCAATGCATCTGCTGTTGCAAGTATTAAGTTTTTCCATTAATGCTCCATTTATCAACATTTAGGTAAATAGTCTTCAACTGTACCTGTTTTGAGTAAAGCTTATAATACTTTCAGACAAGTATTAAAAGCAAAATTATTGGAAAAAGAAATGGAACATCCTTGATCTGATCCAAATAGATAACCTGCAACTGAAGCTACAAAGTGATATTATTTGAGTTGAAGTGATATTATTTGGGTGGCTGAGCAATCACATTTATTTACTCCTTGTGGATTTTCTCACTCACAAAGATATTTCTGAAAGGAAGAAGCTTTCATATTTTAAATATACTCAAGCAATTACTACCTTTGAAGTATTAGCCGGCAGGCTGATGATTTACTTGCTCTTGCAGGTATGATGATGTATGATTCTTAATTCAATACTATGGTGCCTTTTGTATTTATACAAAACAAAGGCTTTTTTCTTCTAGAAATATTGACACGTTTGGTCTGGCAAGGGCTTTTAAATTGAGCAAGTTACTTCAGGAAAAAACCTGGTCTTGCTAACCACTTTCCTTTGAAGTATGTTGTTTAAGGCAGTAAAATGTCTTTAAATTACAGCATACTTCTTCGTGCTGATTTATAAATCCAGCAGTGGGGAACTGTGAGAATATTACTCTTGGCTCAATATGATATTTAAGTACAATTGCGTGTGTTTCTGAGTTGAACAAATGTTATGAAATATTGTGTGGAGAATTTAGTATGGTTACTATATTGCTGCTTGCCTTTACACTGCTACGCTGAACATTGCTCACGTGTGCATGCACACACGCAGAGCTGTGAAACAGCCTTTCTTGATCTTTTTTTAGAGTCTGGGGAAAAAAACTCATAATCTGTCCCTAAGTGTTAGTGGCATTTCCCGTGTAAAATTAGTTTTCTCTTTTGTTTTCTACTGAAGGAAAAAGGGGGGAGGTGTTGTTAAAATAGGAATGTGTTTGTGACACCTCCTGTTCTGATTTTTTTTCTAAAGCAAATGCATCACAAAGCCCTTATAAAAAACTTAAAGAGGCCTTATCGTCTGTAGAAGCTTTTGAAAAACACTACTTAGTAAGTATGAGTTTTGGTTATTTATATGAGTTTTGGGTGTTTACATTATACACTGAATAGGGTCTAAATTTTCAAACCTGAGAAGGTAACGCTGATAATGTAAATCTGTATTCTGGTAGCAGAGGTTATTGCCTGCACAGTGAACAAAACAAGGCTGATTTGTTTTACAACTGGAACCCTATATGGGCCCCACGTTTCAAATATTAGAATTAACTTTAATATTTACAGTTATGAGTTGGAGGTTGTTCTCTGTAAGCATGTATACTTACTTATTAAAAAAGGTAATGTCATGGCTATTGTGTTCTGCTATCCTCAATTCAGAATTAATTGAATCTTTCCCAGAAGAATATTGATGTGTGAATTCAGCTTCCTTTTGAATCATTTAAATTTGCATCTTGCAATGGGTGTTACATGTTTTAGGTTATATTGTTGAATTTTTTTATATAAACTGCGGGGCATCTGTGGATAGTAGGGTTGGACCTGGCACAAATTAAAGCAGTAGAATTCTCATTATGCTTTAATACGCATGTTTATTTCCTGACAGCTCCCTTATTGCCTTGCTGAGGAGCCATTATAATGATATTCTGGACATTTTTTTAGAAGATTATTAAATAAAACAAACAAGATAACCCATGACTGTCACAGAAGTGTGTTTTGTTTTATTTTTGTTTTCTTCTCCCTTCATTTTCCTATGAAATTTCTTATATTTGCGGTACTGCCTTCGAAGCTTTCCGGGGAAAAGTTAGAGGAAAATTGAGCAATTTTTTAAAATCTAAAAATTAGATGTTACTTGTTTTTGCCAAGTTGTGACTGAAACAAAAAGTCTCAAAAGATTTCATCTGAAGATACCAGATTTCATTTTTATACTTCATTTCTTTATAAGACTACTTGGATAGCTGGACCAAAACTAAAATCTTCAGAATTGCTAGCTTCTCTTACATATTAAGTTCCAACTTGTACCTGAAGATCTCTACTAAATTCGGCAGTATCTTCCTGAATTTAAGAAACTAAGTGGGATCCGCAGAGTTTGCCAATGAAGGAGTTGCCGTTTCTGTTTGTATTTCTGACTGCACTTTTACGCAACAGAAATTCAGTTATAAGATACACTATAAAATATTGTTTTCTGTGTAGTTGTCAGATAGATATATGCAGTTTGTATATACCTGTATTTTATCCGTGTATTCAATGCAGAACAAAATAGAATTAGTTAGAATTTCCAGCCACCGCTAAGATAATGTATTTGCATTTAAAATTTTAATGAGTCCGGAAAGTAAAATGCAGCTTTTTCAGACGTGTTGAAAGCAAGAAGCGGTGAGCTTTTATTACCAGAAAAGGCTCTGTTCTCATCTCCTGAAACAACTTCAGAATCTTTTGTAAGACTGTCCAAATCTGCATGTTGGCTGGTACCTTAATTCGGGGGTAATGTAGCTTTGAATTTGTATGTACAGCTGGTGTTGAAGGCCCCTGGTTATACTGATGTGTTAAGGAGTGGTCACTTAATGCGTTGTAGGGTATTGTGAGTTCTTAACTGAAGGAAGAGGTGATTATTATTATTTTTTTTTAGGCTCTCCATAAGAAACATCGAAAACTGTCTCAGAAGGGCTTTGGGAACTTGTTTTAGGTCATTTTTCTGCCCCATAGGAATAGATGCTTTCTGACAGATACTCTGGTTGGAAGCTCTTAAGCAATTGTTTTGAAGGGTAGAGTAGTTCTTAATACACTAAGTGAAGGAGAATGAGCTTCTGTGGAAGAGGCTGTGGGTTTGTAAATACAGTGTGAAAGGTTTTTATATATCTCACCAGAGATTATTACATGCTTGAGAAAAAGTTTGGAGGTGGTACACAGTGTGTGTTGTAACTGCTAATTTTGTGGCAAAGATTTGTCGTTGTTATTACAAGCTTGGGCTAAAGTGAGGAGGGTGACATGTAAGCAGTGTGGCTGCATTGGAGTTGAGCTTAAAGATGGCTGAGAAACTTCGATTTGGGATTGCCTAGCTCCAAGCAAAATTTCCTCAAGGCACACTTGCCAAAATATTTATTCAGATTGTAATTTAGCATTTTGCATTTAATTGTATGTTTATGTACTGCAAACTTTCATATACTTACTGGTATTATGTGCAGCTTTAGTGAAAGAATCATGTACCGTGTTCTGTATGTAGTTGATTTGGTTTTGTAGTGTTAGTTGCGAGTCTCTGGGGCAAGCTCTAATTTGTTTTAAATATGTTATGCTGTGGTGTATCCTGGAATGATGTACTGCACAATCCTGCAATGACAGTCTAATGGGATATAGTCACTGAGAAACAGGTGCTTTCAAAAAAAGACAGGAGGATTCAAGTGTAAAGAAGTGCTTGAAACTGCATCTCATCTATTATTTTCATGGTTTCAAGTTGCCTCTTCTAATTTTAATAGGCTTTTTTCTTCTGCTATTTATAACGAAGGTACGGGATAATGACCAATTGTAGAAAAAGGGAAGATGACCTGTTACAAACCGCTCTATATTGTGTGCTGAGGGCAAGGGGAAATCTAAAGTGTCTCATTCTGGTCATTTTGTTGTAGTAACTTAGTTGCTGGCTAGAAGTTTGTGTGAAATACATATAGCTACTAAAATACATAAAGCTTATAATAGTTTCTGTTTCTTTTAAACAGGATCTGTCCCATGCCACCATTGAAATGTACACAAATATTGGAAGAATTCGGTCAGCTAAGCTTGTGGGAAAGGACTTGGCAGAGTTTTATATGTAAATGAATGCTTAAAATGTTAAATGTGTTGTCTTTCTAAAATTTGAATATAGTACTTGAGAAAAATATGCTGTGTTTAAAAATGTATTTTTAAAAGGTTTTTTTTCTTTTTTTTTCATAAACATACCCTAAGTTTCAGGCTGTATTTTTGGGGAGAAGAAAAAAAAGAAAGTGAAAGAACACTGGCAGTCTCTTTGCATCAAACTCTAGTTCTCATTTCATGATTTCATACTCTCACTTTTAACTGTTCTGTATTCTTTAGCTGGATCCTTTGTTCTTCTAGGGAGAAAAGGGTATGGGATGAGGGGAGGAAAGAGAGAGCTTTGCGTTTGCTATAACCTGCTTTGTAACATGCTTCTGACTTGTTGCAAAGTTTATAATTACCTTTACAAATGTGTAGGTATATGTATACCTTAAGAAGAGCCAGAAAACATGTTATTTGGGAGGGTAATCAGTTTCATATTTGAGATTATGATTGCAAAATGTTTTTTTTTTTCCCACTGAGAAATGTACGGTGATTTTATTCCTAGTTTCCAAATATATATTTGTGTTTATCCCTGTCATTGAATTCCACAAAAGGAACATCCCGCATTGATTTTCTGTTTCGTTTTATGTTTCTTTTTTAGAAGAATTTGGGAGTCCTAAATGTTTTTTTGAGGATGCATGTTTAGGCATGCTTCTCACTTCTGTTCACTGTCAGTCTGATCTTCTAGTTGCAAAAGATTCTCGTAAATTAGTTTAAATTTCTACCTGAGGTAATAATGTCATGTTTAAAGATTAGCATGGAACTGCTGTGTAGTGATAAAATGCTGTTTTCATTGAAGCATTTTTCTGCTTTAAAAGTATTGAGTAAGCATATTTTTAGTGAAGTGTCAGAAGCTTGAAATGGCTTTTGTTGCATTTGTGGGAGGCAGCTTCACCTCACTTGCTCTGACCTGGCACAGATCTGTACATTAAGTCTTTCATGGACACTTAATTGCAGTTCTGCTTGCTTAAGTGAATCACATAAAGGTAGGCCAATATGTTGATCTGTTGCCAACAAAATAAAGAGCATAATGGTTCTCTGCATCTCGTTCTGCACTTGTATGCAATGATCCTCTCCCATCCTCACTTGCTGAAAATGTGTAGAGATTCATGGCTTCAAAGATTCTTAAATCACACTGTACTCATTTCTTTATTTTTTAAAGGAGGAAGAAAGGTCCACAGAAGGCAGAAATCTATCTTCAAGGAGCACTGAAAACTTACCTTGCTGAGGGCTGGGCATTGCTTGTCACACATACGAGAAAGCAGTTAGCTGAATGTCAGAAACACCTTGGGCAAATAGAAAAGTATCCTCTGAAAGGTGGGACCAGAAAAATCAAGACTGGAGAAAATGATACTTCTGATTATTTTTGTGACATCTCTAACTTTTATTTAACAGTAGAGACTGCCAAATATCAGACAGCTGAGTTATTTCTTGTTTCTTGTTTTCTTGTTCAGCTGGGGAGGGTTGGGTTATTTATTTTTGAATTTTTGTTTTTTTAACATCTGATTCACTTAAAACCTTTTGCCTGTGGTCGCTGCTCTCCATTTTAGAAATGTCGAGGCTCCAGAGAGTGGTGCAATGTGGGTAGTGTGAAGTTTGTCATTAGTTCAGCAGATACCATAGAGGTTTTTTTATGGTTCTGCTTGTACTTGATCATTATGGAAGTTTTTTTGTAGTACTGTTTTTTAATTTGGTAGATATAGTGCCTTCCTGTATTAAGGAGCTTAATTTCTGGGCTTGCTGTCTATAACTGCTACCCCCTTTTTCTTGTATCTGACCTGGTGAGGACTCTTCTGGTATTTGTAATGGTGACTTTCCAAAATTTAAACAGAGGCTTCGAAGATGAAAATTTTGTGGCTTTGGTGTGGTGTGTGGCATTGCAATATTTTTTACTATTATTTATTACTTGTTTTTGGCTTTGATCTCTGCTTCAGAAGGAGAGTGGGAGTTGTTTGCTTTTAAGTTGTGTAAAAGCTCAGACTTCAACATGTGAATGAAATCTTCTCTGTAAATGCCACATAAGTGCTCAGTAATACTTTGAGGGAATGATTTGGCCCAATCCTAATATCTGACAGGCTTCAAGTTTTTCACTTTGATACTCTACATTATTTTTACACAGCAACTCTATACTCTGCAACTGTATTTATTTAAATCTCCCCGTGTTGCTGTAGTATTGCTACTTTCAAGATAAGAGGTGGGTGTTTGGGGGAAGAGTCTACTGACTGGCCTTGGGTGTTTTGTTCTGATCTTTTTGGCATTGGAGACGGCAGAACTTGAATTTTGCTTTTCGTTTTAGCCTCATATGCTGTTGCCTAAATTTGGTAGCTAAATTAGGTAACTTGGTTCTAATCTGTTGTGCTGCATGCAGGGTGTTATGTACTATAGTGAAATGGCAAATTTTCATTATTTTATGGTGTTTCAAGGAGTACTGCTTTCATTGGTGACATAGTTATAAATAGAATTCCTATAAGTGTTCTGAACTGGGATGGTGAGTTGAACAGAGTACTTTCTGCAGGACAGTTCTTGTGGAAATTGCAAGGAAAGACAACTTTTTGGAATGGTCCTTCTAGCTTTTTTTAAAAGTTGTTGGAATTTTTGTTGTTTTGGTTTTTTTTCCTTTGCCTAAAAAGCTTGTGTTTTAGTCTCTAAGTGGCAGTAATAGGAATCTTACTGTACCTGAAAATCAGCTGAGCTAAATTCAGGTTTATGGTGTATTTTGGGTTATGTTCTTTTAATATTTCTGCTTCATTGCAAATGCTTTTAAAGAATCTGAGCCAGTGATATTGCAGTCTTAGGTAAATACTTAAATGACCATTTGTATCCCCAGCACTCAAAAGTATGAAGGATGTCTTATGACTTAGTTTTATTAAGTGATGCTGTAACAGCTGGCAGATTCTCAGCCAAGTAAATTGGAATATAATCCAATACTCAAGTTATTTATTTCTAAATGTCGGGCACTGTAATGCAACACACCAGGTCTTTAACTTGCATGCTGCATTTATCTCTTGTCAAATAATGACTTTTCTGTGCTCACTGATCTTTTTAGGTGGGGAAAGATTGCTCAGGTTAATAATGGATCATATTTTAGTAAGTCTGCAAAAAGTAGAGATTCTGCAATATTCTCAGTTGATTGTAAATCTTCCATTGCTTCTGTTCTGATGGAGGAGTGTGGTGATGATAAAAGCAGATCTTGTATTAAAAGATTAGCAAAGGTATACTTGAACTGTCTTGTTTTCAGTCAAATTACTGCATGTTGCAGGTTTCTGCCTTGTGTTTCCTTAACTTTGTTAGTTATCTTCAAACAAGCAGCCTTTTAGCTGGTGATAATCACTTAACAGAAGATGAACGCAAAGGCTTTTGCCAAGAAATACTAGATTTTGCCAATCAGCAAGTGGAGAACCAAGGTAAGTCTGGTTCTTAAATACTTAAAATTTAAGCTGCTCTAATCTGATCTTTCCCTAAAAGTACTTAGAAAGCTTTTTCTGATTGTTTTCGTTACCTTGCGTAAAACATGGTTCTTTTCTTGTCACCTCCAGAATATTTATAAAACTTCTGCAATAATTAGGAATAGTCAAAGATGAAAGGGTAATTAACGTTTTCATCTTAAAGGCCAGAAAGTCTTTGTTTTTCTTCACATATCTATTTCACCGCTTTGACAGCTCATAAGTTATCTTGCAGAAGTTTTTCATGGCAAATGGATATACAATAAGT
>VWYH01010450.1:129564-204124 GCA_013399365.1 Pampusana beccarii | reverse complement strand
GAAAAAAAAAAGCTAAAAAGCAACTGTTTCATAGATATCAATAGTTTGCTGATGCTTGATGTCTTCAGCATTTGCTGACTGCTTGCACAATGAATATTAATTCATTCTGATTTGATTCTACCTCCCTGTTTTGCTGTTGCTGCAACTTTATGGAGGTTATAGGTGTGAAAACTTGAAATACCCTGGTGAGTTGAGAAGCCTCTTAAAAGAGTTTAATGTTTGGAAAAAAAAACCAAACAAACAGAACACACAAAAAACCCCACAACAACAGTAACCAAAACAAGCTTTTGATGTAGTTGTTTCTATTCCACAAGAAGATGCAGTAACTTCTGTTACAGGCAGAACTGTATAAGCACTTCTTGTCAATATGGGCTTTGTTCTTTAAATTGTAGTGCTCCTGAACCAGCCCTTGAAGACCAAAGCCTTCTCTTCAACCCAAACTGAAGCCATGTTTTCAGCCTTACCTTAGAATTCTATGAATGAAAATAAAAAATTATTGTTATTGTTCCTTTTGCTTCTTTATGGTTGTGTTGAAAGCTAATAATGTTGACCTAAGTCTATTTTTTTTCCTTGTGCTATATGTTAGAAATTCAGAGCTTGCTTGTATTGAGGACTGAGTTAATAAATTTACAATATCTGAAACGATTAAAGAAAACCTGTGTTAATTCGAATGTGACGCTTACTCAGAACACAAACAACGAAACCTCTTACAACTTCACCGCATTTTTTCTGTGTCATGATTTTTGCCATTACTCTAGTGATTGTTATGGAAAAGCACCTGGGTGTAGTAGAACAGGGAACCAGGAGAATTAGGTTATTAATAACTGTGCCTGTGGGTGACACAGTGCTACCAGTGTAACTGCCTAATGATTTAAAACAGCAAAAGAAATTCCTTTTTTCTCCTTCCTAGCCAATAGATATGCTATAACTGCTCTTTTGGTTTACTTCCCCCTGTAGACCATCAGCAGAAGATGCGATGCACCCAGCTTGTATCTGTGGCAAACACTGGGGAGAGAAAGTGGGTTGAGTGTGGCAGTTTCCCGAGTTGTAGGTGGTGTCTTTTGTTTTGTCTCACACGGCATGGACGGTGTCTGCTGCAACGGTGTCTGCTGTGAAAAAGGGAGGTGCAGTTCTGAAATGCGAATGCAAGAGGTGAAGCTGAGACAGCTGTGGTGTGAGCTTCGTGCCACAGACGGCTGGGGAGAGACTCAAACCAGCCTGGGTGGGTTCCACCTCCTGAGCCATACCCAGACTGAGAAAAAGCGTGGCAATAATGTCCTCCCTGCCATTTTCAGGGTTGGAGCACTCTACCCATGACAGCACTAGTGGGAGAACAAACCGAGACTGGTCTGTTGTGGCCTGATATTAACACGGTTTTCTGTGACCAGTCAGGCTCTGCCGCTGGAGATTGATGTGCCTTTGTGTTCCTGCCACCAGTCCGTGTGGCAGACCTCATTTCCCATTAGAAACGGTGTCACAGAGATGCAGTCTTGCTTATATGAGGTCTTGACATGGACACTGCTACTACAGTGCCACCTAGTCTTGTGTAGTTTTGGTCACCAGTAAATATCTCGTTTTACAGCTGGAGTTTCACTTATGGTTGTGGAGGGGGGGTGGAAAAAAAGATAATAAATGGCAATAGCTTTTCATTGTCTAATAAGAGGGGATGTGTCCTATTATTTGTTTTCTGGAGTCAGCTGAGATTAAGAAGGAAAGTAAATGTTTGTTTGGTTTTTTTAAGTCTTTAGGAATCTCTTCTGGGAGAGCACCTTTCTATTGAATAAACTATTTCTGTACTTTCTAATAACCGCCATTGAAAAATAAGTTCATATACAGATTCTGATAAAGACAAAGCTAGATGCTTCCTCACTAAGAGCTGCTGTCACTTTTTCTGAGGCTGTTAGCATCTGTGCAATGTGCTCCCTTACTCATATCCAGTTTGAAGACCTTGCTTTAATATGCTGATGCCCTGCATTTTGGGAGCTGCAGCTCTGCTCGGTGTACAGTGTAATTTGAGTGCCCTCTGCTGCCTACAGTAAGAAGTCCTCAGCAAATAAGGAGCACAAAATGTCTGTCCTAGATTTTACGTTTTCCTGATGCTAGTTGTGAGCCTACTTCTAACAAATCTTTCTATCGAACACACTTTGATATTCAGTATACCTTTTCTTACTCCTTTGTGTGTGTGTTTGGTTGCAAGTTGTATGTTTGTTGTAGATGGGTATCTTCTGCGTTGTTCTGCCTCCATCTTGTGAATGTTTTTCTGTTGGCGACGGAAGGAAGAAAAGGCATATTTTAAAAACTCTTTTCTATTTGTTTCTCATGTTTCTTATAAATTGTTGTCTTTGAGCCATATGCTGCATGATGGCATGTTGATGTTTTTGGTACTCTTACAAATACTGTGTAGTGGCTGGTGTTGAAGGGGCAGCAGTGCAGGATGTGGTTCCCAAACAGGCACCCTCAAGACTGGTGAAATGGGTCACAGCTGTTCTGTAAAACTGCGTGAGGCAATGAAGCGAATGATGCCTTCAGACCAAGGGTGATGCTGTGGGCATGTGGTATTTTGGGAGAAGTGCTGAGGGTTGTCTTTGAGCTTCTGGTCTGGGAATGTGTGGGTCTCACTGAGACATTGCTGCTCACCTGGCTCATGTTTGAGTTACTTCTGGCTGTGAGATTTGCCCAAAATACAAATGAGGGAAAATGCTGCTGCCACTTTCGTGTGTACAAAACACAACTGCAGGACCACTTGGTGGGTTGGAGTTACAGCTTTCCTGATGTTATGGTCTGGACCCTTCCAGGGGGCTCTCAGCCTCTGAGGGAGCTGAACCTGCCCAGCAAAGGGAAGGATTGGCAGTCAGAGCTTAGGGCATCAACCACAGGCTGTGATGGAAGATTGCAAATGTTACTTAAGTTACAGGGATAGCTGGAGACCCGTGGGGGTCAGAAATACACACAGAGACTGTTTCCTCTGTAAGTCAGCTCTGAAGAGAAGACCTGCAGACATTGCAGGCAGCATTGCCTTTGACTGAGAGGTCTGCGCACGCAGCCAGCACCTGAATGTTACTGAAGCACGAACGTGTGCTTGGTTCATTTTTTTCTTTGCAGTGTCGTTACAGCCCTTGCTTCCCTGGAGTGCGATGTGTGAACACTGCTCCAGGTTTCCGATGCGAGACGTGTCCCCCGGGATACACAGGACAAACCGTGCAAGGGGTAGGACTCAGCTACGCCAAGAGCAATAAGCAGGTGAGTGGCGGCATCCCTGTGGTAACCGCCGTGGCAAGGCGCTCGTTTATATCAATGCATCTGTGTCGCATTTTATTTATACTTCAGTCATTCTGTAATTGCCTTGTGCAGTTAGGCAGAGCTCAGAGTGTTTAAATTAGGAGATCCGAGTTGTGTTTGCTTGGCTTTAATGGGAGGATTAACAGCCTAATACTCAGGGCTGGTGTGGAGACAAGAAAAAATGTCATTATCTTTGTCGGTATCTCTAATCAATTTTAAGGGACTCTTTTGGTTTCTGTAAACTGGATTTGAACCAGGAAGAGTACAATAGAAAAGGCCTATTTTACTGTCATTTTTTGCATGTTCCTGTAGCGCTCCTCAAGGGGAACATAGTTCTTGTCTAAACTGTTGTGGGCAAACCGGAAGTCCATCCTAAGGTTGAAATTTTCTGTATCACAGTGTCTCTGCAGGGTTTAGATGTGTCTGGAGATCCATCGGAAAGCTGGCCTGTGGGTATATCTGTGCCATTCTGAGAGTGGTTTCAGGAGAGGCTATTGCTCTTTTTTTGACTTAAATTTTAGTGGCTTTTCTTCAGACTCAGATCTCAATTTGACATTGNGCGAGACGTGTCCCCCGGGATACACAGGACAAACCGTGCAAGGGGTAGGACTCAGCTACGCCAAGAGCAATAAGCAGGTGAGTGGCGGCATCCCTGTGGTAACCGCCGTGGCAAGGCGCTCGTTTATATCAATGCATCTGTGTCGCATTTTATTTATACTTCAGTCATTCTGTAATTGCCTTGTGCAGTTAGGCAGAGCTCAGAGTGTTTAAATTAGGAGATCCGAGTTGTGTTTGCTTGGCTTTAATGGGAGGATTAACAGCCTAATACTCAGGGCTGGTGTGGAGACAAGAAAAAATGTCATTATCTTTGTCGGTATCTCTAATCAATTTTAAGGGACTCTTTTGGTTTCTGTAAACTGGATTTGAACCAGGAAGAGTACAATAGAAAAGGCCTATTTTACTGTCATTTTTTGCATGTTCCTGTAGCGCTCCTCAAGGGGATTTTTTTTTTTACATGTTGATTTGTTTTATTGCTAGATCTGCTTAGATATTGATGAATGTCAGAATGGTGGACTTGGACTCTGCGTTCCGAATTCCCATTGCATAAACACTTTGGTAAGTATCTTTTCATTTGTGGCTTTAAAAAATTGATTTTTTTGAAATTCCATGAGGCTAGGATTGGATTTATGGCTCTGATTGAAGAGCTGAATAATACATTTATTGGCTTCATCTAAGCCAAAGAACCCTTTCCCCTTTTCCTGACTAATAATAAAAAAATCAATACTTGGTTTGTCGTTAACATGTCCATCTGGGCTGTAGCCTTATCATTTTCCTGGAGGAACAGCAAGAACTCCTCTCCACACCATCCAGTTATGTGTATTTATGAGTATGTTATTGCAAGGAACCTCCTTTGAAAGATTAAACCTTTGCTTCCTCTCATCTTCTCCCACCTGGGAGCTGCTGCAGAAAGCAGTTGCATGGGGTTGTTGTGACCCAAGTGCAGGACATGACACTTGGCCTTGTTGAACCTCATAGAGTTGGCCTCAGCCCATTGATCCAGCTGGTCCAGATCCCTCTGTATGGCCTTCCTACCCTCCAACAGATCAACGCTCCCACCCAACTTGGTGTCATCTGCAAATTTACTGAGGGTGCACTCAATCCCCTCATCTGGATCATTTATAAAGAGATTAAACAGAACTGGCTCCCACACTGAGCTTTGAGGAACACCACTCATGACCGGCCGCCAACTGGATTGGGCTCCACTCACCACAACTCTTTGGGCCCGGCCATCCAGCCAGTTCTTTACCCAGTGAAGAAGCTGCCTGGCCAAGCCGTGAGCTGCCATCTTCTCCAGGAGAATGCTGTGGGATAGTGTCAAAGGCTTTACTGAGGCCCAGGTGGACAACATCCACAGCCTTTCCCTCATCCCCTAAGCGGGTCACCTTGTCATAGAAGGAGATCAGGTTGTTTCAAGCAGGACCTGCCTTTCATAAACCCTTGCTGACTGGGCCTGATCACCTGGTTATCCTGTATGTGCCACTTGACACTGTCAAATACTGTTCTGGTACAGCTGGCTGCACAGAGCAGGCTTTCTCCATAGCAAGAGAAAGATTTAAAGTATTGTGCAGGGTAAGGTGGTCGTTTTTGCAGCTGGGTGTCATTGAGGCTGCCAGTAGTGTTGGAAGCGGTGTGCTTTCCTTGTAAATAACCTTGTTTTTCTAGGGCTGCTTTCACTGTTCAATATGTTGTGGGTGGGTTTTTGTTTGTTTTAATTTTTTTATATCTAGAACATGCCTGTTACATCTTGTATCTTATTGCATGACTAGTCCTCTTCAGGAGGCCATCAGGTCCTGTTTGCAGAGGGCAACGTGTGTCCTGCCACCTGTCAAAACACAGCAGTGTGGGTTTTTTCACTCCTGTCTCCCTATACGGTTTGGTCTGGAAGTGCTGCCTTAAAGGCTATTTTAATGCATACCAGAGCTTGATATAGGACAGAACATACTGAGCAAATTCAGCAGACTCCAGAAGGTATTACCCTGGCCTCCATTAGGAGAAAATGCATGGGCTGGTATGTTTTATATAGGCCATATCATGTGCGTGGCCCGCCGATTATTTTACTCTTTAGTCATCTGTGTATCTTAATCTTCGTGCTGAAAGTATGCAGACAGCACAGACTAAAATGCTGTGCCCAGCTGGGTAGTAAATGTATCTCTCAATCATGATGGACAGGGACAATCCTGACAGTTCCTCCAACAGGCTTTGTAAGGGAAGAGTGAAGTTGTGTGAAGTACCTCAGATTCACAAAGGGGTGGGTACACAAGTTTGTCGGAGATCTGCATGTTTCTGTTCCTTGACGTGTCAAAAAATCATTATTCTCTATAAGGAAAAAAGATTCATTTTAATTAACTCTATGTCACAGGTTACAAATCTACAAGTACATGAGATGGAGACAAAAGCCGCATTACACGCCTAAAGAAGACCCCTTCTTACCAGCGTTTATCTGTTTATGTCTCATGTAGTGATTGTCCCAGCACACTCTGAGATTCCTCGTCTTAGCTCCTTTGGGTTTATTTACACAGGAGAATGGCACAAATATAAAACACATGTGTGTAAGTCTAGGTAAACCACTGCAAAAAGTTACATGGATGTTCTTATTTTAGTGTAAATGAGGATGGCCACGTATTCAACTCCTGAATGTTTTTTTGAAGTACAACATTTAGCTCAAATTGGTTTAAAAACATTTAAGTTAGAAAAATAAAATGGAACAAAGACATAATGAACTTTCGTGTCTGTCTTTGGTTAAAAGTTGTGGCCACGTGAGTTTAGATAAGCTGATGGGCCTGCTTTACACTGAAATAAGAGCATCCAGTATGATTGAGCAGGTGCTGCTTAGAATGTTACACAAAGTTTTGGCCACCTGGAAGCAGTTCAGAGTGATGCTGGCAGGGACAAGACATCACAAAGAAGCTTTTGCTGCTACATGGCTTTTCTTTGGCTCAACAAAAGACTAGTCTAAACAGGTGAGACTAAGGTGTTTTTTTTTCCAGCCTGCACTGTGGGAGCCAAACCTGAGTTTCACATAGAAAATAAAGTTTGTTCGCAGTGCAGGAGGCCTTAATGGGTGAAAAACTACACTTGCACAGCATAAGCAGTGTGACATGAATGTCACTCATGTGGTTGTTTTAAAAGGAAAAGCAGTCCTGTTAAAAGTCTGGCTAGTAACTTTTTGTTCTTACAGGGGTCTTATCACTGTGGCCAGTGCAAACCAGGATATACAGGAGACCAAGTCAGGGGATGCCAGGCTGAGAGGAGCTGCAGAAATCGAGCCCTCAATCCATGCAGTGTCCATGCCCGTTGTATTGAGGAGAAGAGAGGAGAAGTGACATGTATTGTGAGTTCATAAATTCATGCATTTATACAGTGAAAAATAGCCTTTTTTAGGTTGTAACTGAGAAAGTCTTTGTGGTTGTTTTGTACAGTTGAGTTTTTTAGCCAGATTGTGGTACACTGGCCCAGCCAGCTGCAAAAATAGCTGGGCTGAGTCTGTCTTGCAGTTGTTCTCCTCTTGCAGCGTGTCTGTAAGGCACCCATAGTCGTGTACCATATCTACTGTGTCTCTGTAATTAGATCTTTTGGGAATGGCTTTTATAGGCTTTCTGTAGTCTCCTGAGAAAAGATCATCCAGTGTCACTCTACAGAAGACATCACAAGGACAAATTCCTCTCCTGGTGCTCAGCTACAAAGCTGTGAGTAGGGATCCTCTCTGCATACCCAACGTGCCTCTATTTGCCTGCTGATCAAGGTGGTATTTTTCCAACTGAGACCACAGATGCTAGGCACAAGTAGGCTGTACTGTGCTTTCCAGCCGTGGGGGCAGAGGAGCACCAAGTAGCATATGAACTATCGTTGTAGGAGTCTAACTGAAGTATATTACTTAGTTTTGCCAGCTTGCAAGGGGAACCAAGAGACTGATGCTGTGTCCTAAATCTGAATACAGTGCATGCTTTTGCTGGCACTTTCTTTGGTCTCATTTTTAAGTACCTCTATTTCAGAGCAGAAGAATCTGTGATATTTTAAGCCCGTGCTGTAATGGGAAGATGTGAAGATGCCTAGCTACTTGTGTTAGGAAAGTCCTCATTTCAAGGAGAGGCCACAGTTTGACATACAATTCTATGCATGCATCTTCAGTTACAACACAAATAAGCATTGCTTTGAGTACCAGTTTAATTGGCTAGGAGAAGCTTGTGTGCAGGTGCACTGACATCATTAGGTGTTGCAGGCACACATTCCATTTAACATCAAGTCTTAGCTCTTTATAGCTGTGCCTAGATTTAAAGAGCTTGAAACCAAGATTTTCTTTCACGTTGGAAAATGCTTAAGTGTACCTTCTGCTTCCATGTCTGTCCATGCCTTCTGTGTGTTAGTGTTTTCAAGACTGATGTGGGGTTTCCCTCTTGAATATTGCTACAGTGACTCATTAACCTTTTGGTAGTACTACCATGGTGTTTTTTTGATAGTGCGGCATTGGCTGGGCTGGTGATGGTTATATTTGCGGAAAAGATGTTGACATTGATGGCTACCCTAACGAAGAGCTCTCGTGTTCTGCTGAAAACTGCAGAAAGGTAAGGGATCATTTCTTAATGCTATAATAGTTCAGAGCATGAAAGGTGAAGAGGAAGAGTGGAAGAAACATGACTGGATGTTTTAATGGGTTTTTTTGAGTTATTGAATTCCTCTGGATACATGCTATTTAATGTGATTAATTGATTAATTAAAACAATAATAGAAAAAGCCATTCCAAGTATTAAAGTGTTCAGTTTACCAATAGAACGCCAGACACGTGTCATTTTTTTGTTGTCTAGGACAATTGCAGATTTGTCCCAAACTCTGGACAGGAAGATGCTGATGGTGATGGGATTGGAGACGCCTGTGATGACGATGCGGATGGAGATGGCATTCCCAATGAGCAGGTGCTACATATAGATCAGGGTGTAGGGGTCTCTGCAAACAGAAGCAGCTCACGTTACTGCAAGAGGCAATGATTTTGAAATCTTTTGCCAGAGATTATCCCATACCCACCATTGTCAGCAGCTCTGTAAATCCTGTCTTTTTCTTTTATATTATATAATCCTCAGTCTTATAAGACTTAAAAAATCTCCCATAGCATAGCCTTCAGGAACTTTACTTGCATTAGTGTCTTTCTTTTTGAAGATCAGGTTAACCTGTCATCGTATTCCATGAGGGATCCAAAACCCACAGAAATTAATGGGTGTCTTGCCGATAACTTGGAAAAACTTTTAAATTGTGTTCTGAAAGCAAAAGAAGTTTCCATGTGGGTACAGTACTGCAGAACGTATCAGAGAATAAATTCAGACTGTAGGAGCCCTTTTGCGTTCACCCTGTATCCTCAAATGCCCGCTGTTGTTCTGTATTAATGTCCTTCTGTGGTATTACTGAATGCGCTTCAAGGGAGACAACAAGAACACTCTATGCAGAGTACAAATGTCTGTGTGGAGCTTGGGCAGACTAGCAATCACAGGAGGTCTGTCTCAGGCTGTTTTTCCACAGAGGCCAACCTTAAATTCTGGTAGCTCGAAGCAACTGGTTTCATTAATGTTCTGTAAGGAAAGATGTTAAATTCTCCTTCAACCGTAAATCTATATGCAGGTTCAGCACCTTCACAGTCAAGTACCTTCTGTATTGTTGCTAAGCACTGTTCTGCCCCTGTGTATGCAAGAGGATGAGGCCATGCGTGTGCTAGATGGAAGAGGAGAATTTACACCACTTTGAAATAAAATTTTCTCCATATACCTCCTGATAGTCTTAGAGAATCAACAGCAGATTGGTTGCCAGGCAGAGTGGGGGGGGGGAAAGGGGAAAAGAAAGAGAGACTTGTACCTTTTTGCATGGAGAAGTCCTGATTTTCCAAGTGTTTCTGCCTTGGTTTGAGTCTCTACCAGAAGGGGGCAACGGCCTTTCACGGAGAGAATCTGAAAACCCTGCCAGGGTCTCTGAACTGCAGGTTTTGAGAAGGATGTGTAAGGAAGCCAGGGCACAAAAACCAAAACCAGGTTCTTCACCATGGACCTGTCCAAAACGAGAGTCAGAAGTCAAAGTTACAAATAAAGCCTATGATACTGGGTGTTTATGTTTAGGGTTCCCACAATGTTATTCAAAGCAGAGCTTTGAGGGAGCCGGTGAAATCTGATCCAGAGCTAGTATTCACATAAAATATCAAACGGCTCATAGTAACCATTCTTGTGAAAGCAGAAATAAATACAACAGTTATGTAAATCCACTAAAGCGGAAATTTAAAGATGAGGGGCCTGGTTCATGTCTGATTTGGATCTGTGTGTCTTGCAGGACAACTGCGTTTTGGCTCCCAATGTTAACCAGAGAAATGGTGACCAAGATATCTTTGGAGATGCTTGTGACAACTGCCGCAATGTCCTGAATAATGACCAGAGGGACACAGATGGTGATGGGAAAGGAGATGCTTGTGATGATGACATGGATGGAGATGGTTGGTAATTCTTCACTTCCAGCTTCTCTGAACATCTTGAAACTTGCCCAGAATGTCCTGTGTGTTAGAAGATTTCCTGTCACCAGCTGCTAATGTTGTCTTTGTTCATGAAACCTGTCTTTGGAATACTTACTGTTTAGGTTAATATATATCTGCTAGCTTCCATTGGAAGCACTGAACACTATAGCAGATAAACCAAGCCATGTTTCATGAATAAGTTAAGGTTGCTGGTTGTTCAGTAATTCCTTAAAGGTGCAGACGTGTCCCAGAGTACCCAGCTGCTGCCTGTCCCAGATGCCCAAGAGCTACATACTCTCTTATTTTCATTGCTGTAGGAGGCTTGAAAGAAGTGACAAAATCACAACCCATCAAATGTAATAATGAAGATGAAGCGTCCCATCCTGTAAGCTGTAATACAGGAACAGGACAGAAAGAATTGTGCGTGGTGGAGTTCAAAGCTGTCCTTCAGCAAAGTGTTTCTAAGTTCTGTTAAACTAATGGATGCACATATAAGAACAGTTTGCTGTGCAGGTTTATAATGTCGTTGGTTTTGCTGTTTATTTTGTCCAATAACAAATATGGGAATTGTTTTTAACTAACATCCAGTCCACTTTTTGCTAGGTATTAAGAACCTTTTGGATAATTGTCAGAGGATCCCCAACCAAGACCAGGAGGACATGGATAACGATGGTGTTGGAGATGCCTGTGACAGCTGCCCTACAATTAGCAACCCAAACCAGGTCAGCAGGCAGAAAAAAAAAATCTTTGTTTAGGGAGAGGGACTGCTGAGGTCCAAAAGAATGCAAGAGAATGAGGCAGCTTATGCAGCCACAGTGTTTGTCTTTCAACAGTAGGTACTCAGGGAAGTTTATGGAGCTTCAAATTCTCCGGACATGGGAAAGGGGAGCCGCCAGGTGTATTTCCTTAATTAGGACAAAATCCCTGTGTCCTTATTTGGTAAAACTTTCACTGCTCCTAGGCAAGGAGTCAGTGAGACTTTTCATGTTTTGAATTCTGATTAAGCCCCTTGTGACTAACAAAAAGTGCTGGAAACTTTACAGAAACATGGTACATTTTTAGAGCTGCTTGGAAATCAACCTTAGTTAGAAATGAGGGATACTTTTTTCCAACAGCAGTAGAATCTTGCTTGAACTACTCACCTTGCTTGAACTTCTCCAATCAAATTTAAGCCTGTTTATTAATTGTCTGTTTTATTTTTTTCTTTAATAAAACTGACTTTTTGTCCAGATAGATGATGCAAACAAGAAAATACATTTTGTAAAACAAGTGTTTTCACATGCTTTCATTTTAATTGTATTTTATTTGCTTGTGTTTTGGTTTAATACTGCCATTTTAGTCAGCAGCTGATACTGGAACTTTCTGTTTCCTTTTGCAGTCGGATGTTGACAACGACCTGGTTGGAGACTCCTGCGATACCAATCAGGACAGGTATGCTGTGTTGTGGCCTGCAGCAGCAGCAGGAAAGTGGAAGAGGCTAGCCTTGAGCTGAAGCATGCTACTGATGCTTGGAGAGCTCTGATCCCTCAGTCTAGCCTGGACTTAATTCCATTGCCTCCTCAAAGACATCTTACTTCAAAAACAGTGTTATGATTTATCAGCCTAGTTGGTTCACTGCCCTGTAGCAGTACAGTTATGGAGCCCTTCACCTTTAGCCCCACGTTCACACAGGCTTCCTCTGAGTTGTGACATTCAGAGCAGTTCTCTGGCTCTAAAATCCAGAGCACTGCTCAGAGCTTGTTAGTAAGGTAAAATATTTTTTCTTTATTTTTCATTCCTCTTTTCTTTCCTTTTTTCCTTTAGCAGAAATGTCACAGTTAATGCCTGTATGTTTTTCCGTAAGAACGTAGCATTTCAGAAACAGGGTTTTATTATCAAGTGTAAACCGTTTGCAGGTAGGCCCCTTTGCTTTAGCACAGCCAGAGTGGCAAGGCTCCTCTGTGGCTTTTACATGCTCTGAGCATTCGGGGGAGCACATCCCATGGCAAACGGCTAATGCCTGGCTGGAAGCAGCTTCTGTATAACCACCTTTGGGGGTGGCAAGTGTTCCCCTGGGCTCCTCACTTAAAGCAAGAGGAAAGGGAAGGGATAAATTCTGTGCTGTCACAGCATTTCACCAGCTGCAGATGGCTGCAAGGTCTCACCCAGATCTATTGGTAGGTGCTGCTGTCTGGGACTGTAAGTGTGTGGAGCCCATTTCCCTCCTCCCAGGGCGCATTCCCAGTCTTGGCCCAGTAGCTGCCAAGCCCCCCAGCTGGGAGCTGTTTTAAGTCGATATGGCCTTGTCTTTTCTTGTTTTAAAAAAGGACACGGTGCCTTTTTTCCCTCAGATGTAACTAATGTATTTGAAGCGTTGCATGGTAGAAATGCTTTAACTCTCCCTGAGGTTAACCTTGCAATAGATACATGTGCGTGGTCCTCGTTGCATTTTATCTCAAGAATGTGCAGACATTGGTTGCTCTGATCTAAAATTAAAGCAGCTTTCTTAAGGAAGGAGAGAAGGTGGGAATAAGCATAAGCATAAGCTGCAGCACTGCCTTAATTTGGCTGCATGTCACTTCTGCTCTGCCTGTGCTAGGCAGAAATCTACTGAGGTGAAGCATGCCTGCTTACTGCCAGAAGCTATTTTGTTTGCACAAAACACACCTGGCTTCAGGCCACTTTTTTGCACAGATGCACTTAGATTGCACAGATGCACTTAGGAGAAACAAGGCAGCCACCCCATAACTTCCCAAACCCTTTTCTGTAGTCTGTGTCCCCATTCTTGGTGGCTCTTCACTGTAACCAGCTGATGCAGCTATGGGCTGGAGGGCTGCTTGGGAGCTTCAGACTTTCTCCTCTCTTGCTTACTGCGTACCTCCCTTGTGGGGCTGTAACGTAACAAAACTTGTTATGCAGGAGGGTGAAAGTAGTGCTTGTTTTTAAAAAAGTCTGATTTCAGGTGCTCATGCAGAGTCTCCCGTAGTTTTTTATGCACTCTCACACCTGCATGTTCATGAGCACCAAGACACTTGTGGACAAAGTGTGACAAGGGACACCAGCTATTGAGCTCTTACTGTCTCCTGAGTGCCTTTTGATTGGTGACACTGCATTTGTTGGGTGTGCTTTACATGCCCTTTAGGAGTGGATGTTGTTTGGGATCTTGGGCTCTGGTAACTATTCCCACTCCACAGAAGGCTTTCTTTTCTTTTCCTTATCTAAATATTTTTATAGCTCCAGGCTTAGTCTTCATCTTCCTGCTACCTTATCATACAGTCTGTGTTGTGTCCCCACTCTGTTCATCCACCTGAGCAACACCAGGTCGTGGTGCCCCTGGTCTGTTTCCAGCTCTGGGGGTGCCCCCAGTGTGTGTCCCCCCCGAGGCAGCCATGCCGTCGCTGTGCAGAGGCAGGAGCTGATGCTGACATGCCATTTCTTTTTGTCTCTGTGCTCGCAGCGATGGCGATGGGCACCAGGACAGCACAGACAACTGCCCTACCATCATTAACAGCTCGCAGCTGGACACGGATAAGGACGGGTTGGGTGACGAGTGTGACGAGGATGATGATAATGATGGCATTCCTGACCTCTTGCCTCCAGGCCCTGACAACTGCAGGCTGGTCCCCAACCCAGGGCAGGAAGATGATAATGGTAAGTTGGGCCTAGACACTGCATCCCTCCCCAGTCATTACACACGTGCACCAGGATCCAACACAGTCACCATGTGTGCCTGCACTCGTCCCAGGATGTCCCCAGGCCCCCTCCCCAGGCACTGTGGGTATCGGGGCTGAGACTTCATCTGCTTCTTGGAGACCCTGATCCAGTGGCTCAGCCAGGTGTGGCTACTTGCTGCACCGTAACTCTGCTTTCACTTCTCCGATGCATTCAGGTGATGGAGTTGGGGATATCTGTGAGTCTGATTTTGACCAGGATACAGTGATTGATCGGATCGATGTGTGCCCTGAGAATGCAGAGATCACCTTGACAGACTTCAGGGCCTATCAGACAGTGGTGCTGGACCCAGAGGGGGATGCGCAGATTGATCCCAACTGGGTGGTTCTGAACCAGGTAAAAATACATCCGGTCTTTCTTACCTGTCTGAGGAAGATCATTTGAAAACTACTACTGTCTCTGTAATTGGTGGACTTCTGGCAAACAAGGGAAAGTGGAAGCTGTTGGCTGACTGTTTTGCAGGAGTTATAATGAACTAACTTTCTTCTAGCATGTGATAGCTTGAAGCTTGATGCTCCAAATAATCTAAAATTTATACTGGTCATCTTGTTCTTGGTGGATTTCACTGCTGCCAAGAAGGCAGATGTGACACTGTTGTATCACTCTGTTGAAATATTTCTGTAGCAAACAGTTTCATGAATCCTTCTGAGAATTTGAAAGTCTGACCTGCTCTATAGCACAGCATTTACTCCTAGATGGAGTCCAATAACTTATTTACACTAACAAATTTTAGCCTTCAGGAGGCTAACGTGTTCGGAGTCACAATGAATGTACAGTTTTTTCCCGTTGCCAAAGCCTCTGCTAAGCCAGCCAAGGTATATACACCTTCATTAACCCAGTCCTAGCAGTCAGTTTAATCTGGAACTCCATGATCAAACTGTGAACTAAGCCTAGGAAAAGCTCTCTTCCCTGCCCCAGTGCTTTTACTCCCCCCAAGTAGTATCCCCACTTCTGGCCAGGTTCAGTCATTTTGAGAATACTGGGATAGGGAAAGTATCAGAGTACCAGTATGGCCATTTCTGCAATGGGAAAAGAAAAATCCATCCTCTCTTGGGGCACACAAGCAACTGAAACGTTTTATTACAGTTCTCATTTTAATTCAGAGCTACGAATGTCACAGATGTGAGCAAACAGAGGGGATGGATGGAGGGGGTGCTAGAGGGGGCCTAGATGAATCTGCCAGGCTTAGCCATCCCAGCTCATCACACATGCTAAACACCCTGAACTTACTCTTACAGGGCATGGAAATTGTGCAGACTATGAACAGCGATCCTGGCCTTGCTGTTGGTATGTACCCTTTTCTGAGATTCAAGTTTTACAGCAGAAAACTTACAGCATGTGAACGCATTTTCTGCAGACTTGTTTTTAACCTACGTGTATCCTCAGGTTACACAGCTTTTAATGGTGTTGACTTTGAGGGCACTTTTCACGTGAACACGGTGACAGATGACGACTACGCTGGCTTTATTTTTGGTTATCAAGACAGCTCTAGCTTTTATGTGGTGATGTGGAAACAGACCGAACAGACGTACTGGCAAGCGACTCCCTTCAGAGCGGTTGCAGAGCCCGGCATTCAGCTAAAGGTACTGGTCGTGGCTCCTCGCTGGGGACACGGTGGTCACCGCAGCCTGGCTGTGCCACCCTGCCACCTGACTGCCATGGGCCAAGCCGTCGTGCTGTGTGTTGTCCAAGCCATCGTGCTGCGTGTTGGCCGTGCTGCCCCGCTGCTCTGCTCTCCCAGTGCCACCACTGCCAAGTCAGGCGGCTGCACCACAGCCCTGCTAATAGCACCGTTTTTTAAGGAACTTCGTCTCTAGTCCTGCCCCTGTACATCCACTGCAGTGTTTAGTCTCTGCTCTCGTTGTGCTCTGACTGTAATTGATCAAATTGCCTCACAGAATCACACAGAAACACAGAATGGTTGGGGTTGGAAGAGACGTCTGGAGATCATCCAGTCCACCCCGCCTGCTAAAGCAGGTTCACCTAGAGCAGATTGCACAGGAATGTGTCCAGGAATGTTTTGAGTGTCTCCACAGAAGGAGACTCCTCAGCCTCTCTGGGCAGCCTGTTCCAGTGCTCTGTTGCCCCCAAAGACGTTTCTCCTTGTGTTTAGGTGGAACCTCCTATGTTTCAGCCTGTGCCTGTTGCCCCTCATCCTATCGTTGGGCACCACTGAAAAGTTTGGTCCCATCTTCTTGACACCCACTTTTTGGGAGGATGGCACCTCTTCTAGTTGGCACAGGTGCTCAGTTGCTTTTCCCTGCAAGCAGTGGCTGTGGTTATGCAAGAGAAGTTAGGGGCTTGTGAGAAGGAGGGAGGGTGGTTCTGCAGACCTGCTCACCACTACAAAAAGAGTTCCTCAAAGTGACATTGCTCTGTGGTCAGCATTGGAAAATTGTATTTCTACAGGCTGTGAAATCCAAGACAGGTCCTGGTGAGCACCTCCGCAACTCCCTCTGGCACACAGGGGACACCAGTGATCAGGTCAGGCTGCTGTGGAAGGACCCCCGAAATGTAGGGTGGAAAGACAAAGTCTCCTACCGCTGGTTCTTGCAGCACAGGCCCCAGATTGGTTATATCAGGTAAGAGAGGAAAGGATTGATAAGGTGAGTACAGGTACATGTGTCCCTAAACTGTTGTTTCTCAACACCAAATTCAGATGATGATCTGACAATTTATAATATGTCTGGGCTTTGCACTGATGAAGCCTTATAACAGGTTAGACTTCTGAAATGCAGCCTGCAGTTCTTTTCCTAGAAAAGACAATTGCAACCTAAGCCTGTTTGTGACTGAAGTTTTCTACCATCTGGCTGTTGTAACTGTGCCCTACCCTAACAAACCCTTTCCTGGCTTTAATACCTTGTTTTCCAAGCTACTACTGGCCACTGATCTGAAAAGCAATGCATTTCAAATTTCTTGGTTTTTTTGTCTTTTAGAATATTTTTGTTGGAATTATGATAGTTCAATTACATGTTCTGGGATAACAGAGTTAATAAAAGTTGTCCATTTAAAGGCTGTGACCCTAACTAAGATCAGGAATTATCCTGATGTTGTAGATTTGAGATTGCATAACATATATGCAGAAAGTTTGTCAAAGCTATGTAATCCATGTTATTTTAAAAAATTCACCATTCAGGAGGAAGAGTTTCACTCTACAACATCCAAATCAGCAGGAATTATACTTGTAGATTAAGGTTGATGTTAAAATGCAAAAAATGAACTGCTCTGGCGTCATCACCTCAGGTTTTGAAACCTTATAATAGAACAGATATAGAGTCAGTTGTTCTTAAAAAAATTCGCCACCCTGCAGCTGAGATGCAGTAACTTGATGGTAAAATTATTCCACTGTTCTGGTGCAGAGCATCATCCTCAGCAGTAATTTGAGTGAGTGTGTTTGACTTTATGCTAAAATGGAATAAGAACATCCCTGCCCATAGCAGGGGGGTTGATGATCCTTGAAGTCCCTTCCAACCCCAAACCATTCTATGATTCCATGATCTATACTGCCAGTTATTGTGTCCCAGCCACAGGGCAGTAGTGAGTAGATCTTGAGTGGCAACTTTTGTTTAGACCGAGCTGTTTGTGAAGCCTGTGGTTGCAGTCTTTCTTGCCAGCCTAATTATGCCCCCTGCAGCTGGGAAGGGTAACAAAGTCAGTGTCACAAAATCCTTCAAACCCCGAAGGCAGCCAGGCCTGAAGGAAACCTCTGCCAGCTCTCTGTCCACATCTCGCTGCGGTCTGTTGAGGCCAGATGCCACAGACCATAATGTCTCTAGCAAAGGTTCTCCGAGGCTTCAAGGAAGCCTAGGAAAAGGTCACTTGAGCAAGCCAGCCTCTCCCACGGAAATTTGAAAGACAACAAGTTCTGTTCATTGTTACAGATACTTTTGAACTGCCTCAGCAAATCAGGAAATAAGCTCAGAAACATAACAGGAATGTTTAGGGGGTTTTTGGTTTGTTTTGCTTTCCTTATTTTATGAAAAGACACAGGAACTTTCTCTCCCTTCACCGCTTGGTGTTTTCTTGCATGTCAGACCAGCAGTGTCCTCATCCAAACCAGGCCATCCAGGCTCGTCATTCTCTATGGGGCTGGGGACGTGGTGCAGATGGCGCTGCAGCTGCTCCAGCCCTCAGTACAGGGCACGTGCTGGGGGCGGGCAGGGTGCCGCTGCTCCCAGAGCTGCTTGGGAATTTGCCGATGGATTTTCTAACACGAAGATGCCAGATCATCAGAAGTATTCCTAAAATTAATCACATTCACATTTTTAAAGAAATCTCACAGTCAAGTGTAAGATTTCAAACAGTTTTAAACTTTGCCTATTTAAAAAAAAAAAAGTTTAGCTTCAAACTTTGTGAGACAATATCCATCTGGCCTTCTTCAACCGATCTAATCTGGTTCTGCATTTCTCCTGTAACTATCAACTGGGGAAATTGTCAAGAGTTAAAGCTCTCGGCCTGACTGACTACAGGAAAAAAACATTGCAAGGCTTTTTTAGGATGTGTAAAAAAACCCAACAAGCACCTAAACGCCCTCCCTGCCCAGCTCTTGCCAGTGTGCAGTGTTGCTCCAGTTCCCAGCCCACAGAGGAGCTATCTTACCTGCTTCTTCTCCCCCAAGCTAGAGTCACCATGGATGTTGCAGCCTTGGAGAAGACCTAACAGACCTTCTGTATTTTTTCATTAAGGGCAAGATTTTATGAAGGCTCTGACCTTGTGGCAGACTCTGGTGTGACTATAGACACCACGATGCGTGGAGGACGGCTTGGAGTTTTCTGCTTCTCTCAGGAAAACATTATTTGGTCCAACCTGAAATATCGCTGCAATGGTAATGTTGCTCTCACGTCGTTTTAGCTAACAACTAGCAAGTGACCACGAACAACCGGTAGTGTGGCTGTTGGATTAAGCCATTTTGCATCCTTTCCTTTGCTTTTCATTTGCAAGTTATTCACAGCTGTGAAACGCGTCCCCCGACACCAGCAGCACGCTGCAGCCCAGCCAGACGGGAACTAACACCTCACAGCCGCTCCTCCCAGAGCCGTCACTGTGCTGCAGAGACCGTGCCAACTAAGTAGTATAGCTGTCATCAGAGAATTAGAAACATTATTTAAAACCAGCCAACTGTGAGAGTTGCACATGCACAGTATACTGAGGATGTAGGATGCCTTGAGGTCTGAATACAAAGTGAAATAAATCTGGAGAGCCAGTGGGATCAGTCACCAGACGTCACTGTCACTCGTGTACTTGGTGGTTGCTCCTGAATGTGGGAGGACAAGGTCATAAAACGATATTCCTCCCACAGAGGAATCCTTCTCAGACTCTGTGGGAGTGTGCTGGCTCACTCCTCTTGGGGTGAGAGCCTCGCAGCTTAGCCTTGATCCCCCTCGATGGAATAACTCACACCTTGGTCACTCACGCAGAAGCTGGTCAGGTCAGGGTTTGTCTGCTCTGGAAGTTGTTCAGCTAGCTTGAACTGGGGCTGGAGGGGCTGCCCCCTTCCTCTCAGCATCAACAACCTGAGTTACCAGCCCAGTTGGAATAGTTTTCCAAGTAGGAATAGATCCAAGGAGCCCAACCCCAGGTCTGCAGGGACACAGCTGCTGCACGGCCAGACCTCGGCTCTGTGCCTTGTTCTGGTGATGGACTCGGATTCCTGGGCACTCGGTACACCTGGGCTGGTGCTTGGAGGTCGTGGTTGAACAGGGGACCTTGTAGACAGTGGTGATTGTAATTTAAAGTTACTTGATAAGAGTCTCAAACAGTATGTGGTTTCCCAGAAAACATGTTTCAAAGCTACCACTGAAGTCAGATAGTTTCCTGGCAGTGAGCAGACAGTGGCTTTGCTTCAGGCACTGCAGTAAATCATTGAAAACCACTCAGAGAAGTCTCTGGAGTCCCTAAGAATCCCTGCTTTCATTTCAGACAAATTCCTACATTTGCAGAAAAAGCTTAAAAAGAATTTTCAAGCCTCCCAAGAAGTAGTAGGGATCAATAAAAAGCAAAGGACGTACTCCTTTTTTTTCTATATACTGTGTGTATTTATAAAGTTACTTAATTTTTTGAGTTTAGAGTTCCCTGTCCTTCATCAGGGTGGACATAATCAGAGTAAAGCTGTGGTAATGCAGTTGAGCCTCAGTGCTGTGGCTCCACGTCTGGCTGCAGCTTTATCTCCAGGGTCAGCTCTGTGTCTCTGCAGATGAAGTGTTCTGGGGTCTGGCAAAGGCACACTGCAGGCTCAGCACTTCAGACAGAACTGTCGGTACTCGTGTGACATGGACCCATCTGCAGCTCCCTTCACCAATTCTGACGTTTTTCTACTGGTTGTTCTTGGTCCTTGTGTTAACGTTTCTGTCCCTTCTTGCGGTGTGGGAAATCAACACAGGGAAGTAGAATTAGGAGACATGAGGGAGACGCTGACGCTACAAACATTTATTGGGTGTACAGCAAGACAGCCACTTTTTCTGCCTTTCTGGGCAGTGTTTATTAATAAAAATACAAGATTGGAAGCCACAAAGCTTTTGTGTGGAAATGTATTTTGCAGATTGATACGACTCCATTATGGGCTGTTACTGCAGCACTCATGGTCTTGTTAGCCTCTCTGTGCTTTCCAGTGGTGTACAGATAAAACTGAAATAATTCTCTGTTTATTCTTAATGTGTAAACAAAAGAGAAGGCGTGTTACCTAAAAAAAAAAGGGCTGGTGAGTAATTCATTAATTTAAGTGCTCCTTGATTTTGTCAGAAGAGACTGAACTTCTGCATATTTTCTTGTTTTCAGACACCATCCCAGAGGACTTTCAAGAATTTCAAGCTCAGCAATTTGGCGTTGGGGATATTTAAGAAGGAAACGCCAGCTAACATTGCTATTGCAAACAATAAAACAATATATTTTAAATCCTTATATGATTGTTGTTGTAAGAGTGCACACCGCAGCTTGTTCTCATTGATGTGACTATGTCAGACTGTTTTTTTTTGTATAAAAGTGAAATAAAAAGGAGACGAAATGGACTGAGGCTTCACTTATTTTCAAATTTGCTTAAAAACTAGGGCCCAGCTTGTCATGGAATGACACTTTGCTTAAAATATTCTCAGGACAATTTTGAATCTATTGCCATTTTGGATTCAGTATTAAACAGGGTGAGGAAGAAAGTGCAATATTTTTTCTATCTATCTGGAATGTGTCAGAAACAGCAGGTTGTGTCCAGGCATGAAATGGTTGGGAGCTGCCTGGCCAAGCCAAGTGCTTCTTAGTACCTTTCCAGTCCTGCTAGGAACACATTTTATCTCCTTTAGAGCAGTTTAACTCTTTGGGAGACTTGGTGACCTTCGGCAGACCCCACTGATAGCTCTATTAGACCGCCCTGCCCTCCCACTCCCAGGTAACTATGAGTAACACCACCACATCCTGCAAAAGCAGAAAAGCTGACTGCAGGCTGTTGTAGTTAAATCTTAGGGCTTGCATATGACTAAAGCCGAAAAAGACATTTGGAGATAAACATAGAATCACTTATATAGAGAAAATAATCTTAACTTTCACATACACCAAGCGGGGCTCTGACCTGCTGCCCCCACTCAGAGCCAAGCTCTCTCAGCAGGTACTGCAATCTTCTGGAAGTCATGAAGTTAAAAACCCAAAATACTGCTTTAAGCATTAGGAAAATAAAAAGCAAAAAGAAATTGTATCACAACGCACCCTATAATTGAAAGTATAGAAGGATTTGAATATGGTGTGCATTTCTATTATGTTCTGGTTTGAAAATGGAGCTAGGAAAGGAAGGGAGGGCAAGCTCCAAGGACAGCTGGAGAAAAGGGTATTGCAGCCTACAGGATAATTACTTTATAAAGGACAATGGTAAACTGTATTTCAGCCTGGGGGAAGGAGGAGGGAGGAAACACACAGAGGGGGAATACAGTGAGGTTTTCAAAATCAGACGTAGCCCTGAGAAAATGAACAGCCATGGCTCATTCCCAGCACAAGAATACAGGGGAAATGCTGAGCTAAATCCTCAGGTAAGAGTATCAAAACAAAAAAACTGTTTCCTGTTCTCAATACGGTAAAAATACCCTTAATGTCTATGGTGCTATCAAAGGCTTGGGTTATGGGAAGAGCTTTCAGCCCAAGCTTGTTCCCAGCTGCCAAGGCTCAGAGAGCAGCGCAGCCCCGGGACCTGTCCTGCGAGGGACCCCAGAGTCCCACGGCAAGGAGCAGGACACAGGAGCCCACGCATTTCGCACAAGTGGCCCCTGCACAGTGGAGGCAACAGGCCTGGCCCACCCTGAGCTGGCTGAGTGTGTGCTGGTCAGAGCACGGCAGCACGCGTCAGCTCCATCACAGAACGTGACCGCAGCCCCTGAACCTCCGTCCAGCCCCCACACCTGCAGCCAGGGCCCTCCTCCTGCTACAGGGCCTGGCAGGGACCACCCTGGCCGTTTGCCACACCAGTTTGCTGCCTTTGGACTTGTCCATTTCCAGGCTCTCTTCAGCCTACGCCATGGCTGTTGGCCACCGGAGTCTGGAAGATGAGATACAGACTCTGGCTCTCATGTTGTCACAGGTAATTACATGAAGCTATGATCTCCTCAACCTCTCCCAACCACAAACTTGCTCAACTGGTAAGCGGAGAAACCAGTCACAGCTCTGCCAGACAGAACTTGTGTTTCAGAAGATGCTGTTGGGGCCTCACAATGGGATGCTGGAGTGCGCTGTGTCTGTTGTGTTGACCCACGAACTGCTGGGTAGCCTGCAAGGTCAGGAACTGCCAAGTCCAGCTATTGCCGGCAAAGTTTTGCCCCAAGGTCGTAGTCCAGTCTTGGGAAATCTCCTGCCCCTCACATTCCCATCAGAGACTGTGCAGACCCTGCGTGCAAGTGTTCAAATGAGCCCCTCTTGCACCACCACCTCTTCTCGGACTATTGCCCAATGCAGACATAGCTCCATTTGTGGCATCTGGCCAGTAAAGACGCTGCAATCCCACACCCCTAAAACCGAATGCGTAGTTCTCTCTTGCCCCCAATGCCTCCACAGCCAGGCTGTGCTCAGCGGGAGCCACAGCTGCAACTACTTCCGAGTTGAGAGTCCTGGGGCTCCTGCAGCAGTCTAACATCTCACCAAAGGTTAACTCTTTCCTGGGTGCTACAAGCACCACGACAAACACACTTCAGATGCTTCTGTTCCCACTCCTGGTTTGAAATACCTGCCAGGATGCTGCAGGGTGGGGTGAAGGCAACTGTGAGCAGACTGGCGGGAGGCAGCTGAGCAAAAGCGGTTGGCTCTCGCAGACCTCGGCACCACTGGGGAGCAGCTCTCTGCCTCGCACCTTGGTCAGAAGGCACAGCCTCCCAGCGCGTAAGTGTTCACCATGCGCACCAGGGCGCCCCGTGCACCAGAGCTGTGTGGGGAACAGCAGCTGCCACCTGACCCTTTCAGACTGAGTCAGCAGTGTCTCCTAACGGCAGGGAACCGATGTCCTGGCACGGGTGCAGTCAGCTCTGCGGCACGGGCGCAACCAGCACCAGCAGGCAGGCTGCACGTGGCACGTGGTTGGTGTCTACTACAGGCCACCCAGTCAGTGGGAGACTAGTGATGGAGCCTTCTCACTCGGGCTACAGGAGGCATCGCACTCGCAGGCTCGTCCTGCCGGGGGACTTCAACCACCCCAACATGTGCTGGAAAAGCAGCACGGTGAGCTGTAGGCAACCCAGGAGGCTTCCTAAGGCAGGTAACAGACAGCCCTGCCAGGGGGATGAGACACTGGACCTGATGGTCACCAGTGCAAGTGAGCTAACTGGTGACATCGAGACTGGAGGCAGCCTGGGCTGCAGCGATCACACACCTATGGAGTTCACAGTCCTGAGGGAAGTGGCACAGGTGGAGAGTGAAGTCAGGACCCTGAATTTTGGGAAAGCCAGCTTCCAGCTCTTCAAGGAGTCAGTCAACTGCATCCCCTGGGAAACTGCCCTCAGGAACAAGGCAGCAGAACAGAGCTGGCAGATCTTTAAGGACACTTTCCAGAGAGCACAAGAGCTCTCGATCCCCAAGTGTAAGAAACCAGGTAAGGAGGGCAAGAGGCCGGCACGGCTGAGTCAAGACCTGCTGGTCAAACTAAAGGGCAAGGAGGAAATGCACAGGTGGTGGCAGCAGGGACAGGGATGCTGGGAAGAGCACAGGGACACAAAGGATAACAAGAAGGGCTTCTACAGGTATGTCAGCCAGAAAAGGAAGGTCAGAGAAAGTGTAGCCCGTGTGGTGAACAAGACTGCGAACAACAGACAAGAAGTCCAAGGTACTCAACAACTTCTTTGCCTCCATCTTCACAGGCAAGGTCTCTTCCCACACCTCTCAAGTGGAAAAGGAACTGCAAGAGGGGACTGGGGGAGCAAAGTCCCTCCCAGTCTAAGTGAGGATCAGGTTTGTGACCACTTAAGGAACCTGAGCATACACAAGTCTCTGGGACCTGAAGAGGTGCATCCCACAGTCCTGAAGGAACTGACTGATGGAGTTGCCAAGCCAGTCTCCATGATATTTGAGAAGTCATGGCAGTCAGGTGAAGTCCCTGGTGACTGGAAAAAGGAAAACATTGCACCCATTTTAAAAAAGGGAAGAAAGGAGGACCCCGGGAAGTGCCGACCTGTCAGCCTCACCTCTGTGCCTGGGAAGATCATGGAACAGATCCTCCTAGAAGCTGTGCTAAGGCACACGGAGGACAGAGAGGTGATTGAGACAGCCAGTGTGGCTTCACCAAGGGCAAGTCCTGCCTGACCGACCTAGTGGCCTTCTCGGATGGAGTATCTTACGTCAGTGGACAAAGGAGGGGCTACGGATGTCATCTATCTGGACTTCTGTAAAGCCCTAGATACAGTCCCCCCCCACATCCTTCTCTCTAACTTGGAGATGTATGGATTTAATGGGTGGCCTGTTTGGTGGATGGGAAACTGGATGGTCACACCTAGAGAGTAGTGGTCAGCAGCTCAATGTCTGGATGGACACCAGTAACAAGTGATGTCCCTCAGGGGTCTGTACTGGGACAGATACTGTTTAATATCTTCATCAATGACACAGACAGTGGGATCGAGCGCATCCTCAGCGAGTTTGCAGATGACACCAAGCTCAGTGGTGCAGTTGGCACACCTGAGGGCCACGATGCCATCCAGAGGGACCTGGACAAGCTCAAGAACTGGGCCCATGTGAACCTCGTGAAGTTCAACAAGGCCAAGTGCAAGGTCCTGAACCTTGGTCTAGGGCAACCCCTGGTATCAATCCAGGCTGGGGGATGAAAAGATGGAGAGCAGCCCTGTGGAGAAGGACTTGGGGGTACTGGTGGGTCAAATATTAAGACACGAGCTGGCAATGTGCACTTGCAGCCCAGAAGGCCAATTGTATCTTGGGCTGCATCAAAAGGAGCAGGACCAGCAGGTTGAGGGAGGTGATTCTGCCCCTCTGCTCCTCTCTGCTGAGACCCCACCTGGAGTCCTGTGTCCAGCCCTGGAGCCCTCAGCACAGGAAAGACATGGACCTGTTGGAGAGGGGCCAGAGGAGCCACAGAAATGATCAGAGGGCTGGAACAGCTCTGCTGTGAGGACAGGCTGGGAGAGTTGGGGTTGTTCAGCCTGGAGAAGAGAAGGCTCCATGGAGACCTTACTGTAGCCTTTCAGTACTTAAAAGGGGCTTATGAGAAAGATGGGGACAGACTGTTTGGCAAGGCCTGTTACGAAAGGACAAGGGATAATGGTTTTAAACTAAAGGAAAGGACATTCAGGCTAGACATGAGGAAGAAATTATTTACCATGAGGGTGGTGAAACACTGGCCCAGGTTACCCAGAGAGGCGGTCAATGCCCCATCCCTGGGGACATTCAAGGCCAGGCTGGATGGGGCTCTAGGCAACCTGATCTGGTTGAAGATGTCCCTGTGCACTGCAGGGGGTTGGACTAGATGAGCTTTGAAAGTCCCTTCCAACCCAAACCATTCTATGATTCTATGAAACAGGACTCTGCAACAGCCCAAATGTGGATGGTGAGAAAGGGATCCGGACCTACAGAGACGCAGTGCTTTCCCTGGTGTGGATGTAGGTGTCAAATTCAGCAGCTGCCCACCCCACCATCTGGGCAGAGGAGCAAAATACCAGAGATCCTTGTTTCAAACAGCTGCAGGGGCCTCGGTGCTATACCTGGCCTGGAAAATACTTTATTTGCGCTGTCAAAGGCATCTGACACATCTCAGAGGGCTGGGTTGTGCAGAGCAGACGCCACAAACAAATCTGTGAAACCTGCCATCTTCCAAGATCACACCCTGGAGGAACACAAAAATAACATGGATAGCGAAGCCGTATAATATTGCATAGGCTAACTTTTTTTTTTTTTTTGTTAAACAACATCCAGATGTAGTAAACAAAAAAGTTCGACCAATTTACTTTTACCAGCTCATTAACTGCTTAGGTCATATATTTATATATTTTTAAAGTTTCTCCTAGAATGAGTTGATTTTTCAACTTTTATATATCACAACATTTCAAACTTAAGAAAAACTTTATTGGTCCATTAAACATGGAATCTATAACAATACATTCACTCCGTATACAAAAGGAAGTATCCATAAAAACCATTAACATGCTTTAAAAAGGCAAAGCTGTTGACTATTTTACATTTAAGATCTTAAAATTCTGAAATCTTAACCAATCCTTAAAAGTCAAAGCGTTACAACTATTACAGATCACAATACTCACAAAAAACGTTAAATAAACTAGCAAACCTCCACTTTACTGGGCTACAACTTAATAAACTAAAACCACACACACCAAAAAAGTTCCCTTGAGATATTAAGAACCTTGAAAAAGACTAATTAAAATCCCCTCACCATTAAGAAAAAGTGTTTACATTTTGACTACTTTGCATCCAGTTTTCAAACATGGCATACATGATACTGAACACCACTCATGAGTGGTAAACAAAAAGCAGACAGTGAACCCTTATGTTCCTAGTAAATATTTTCTCAGCTTGTATATAACAAGTTGAACAATTTTCTCTGAAAGTAATTCTCCTCGCTTAAAGTTTGCATGGACGTCCAACAAAACCTAAGCACCTGGACACGTATCGGTAAGAGGAAAAATAAAGCTATGGTATGAGTTATGAGACATTATTTCCCCATAGCTTTCCAAAATTCTTCTTGGCTTCACGCTGAGGCTTCTTTGGCAAGAGCACGGCTGCAGTGCTCACCCCGCAGCTCTGGTGAGCAAAAGCCCTGGAAGCTTTCAGCTGCTGGAGCGGTTTCAAAGCTGACTGTGGCCCTCAAGAAGTTTGTGCAAACAGCTGTACTCTACGGCACTGGAAACTATCGGAGACTGGCAAACGGGGGGAAGCCAACATAGCTGATATCTGAAATAAATTCCAGCTTTTTAAAAACAACGTTATGGAACAGGTGTGTAAGAAGCTGAAACTGGGTTTGACAAAACAAAACCAAACCGGATTCAAGGCCTACTTGAAACCTACGGAATTCCTTTGGGCATTAGAAAGCAGCCGTCATGCCAGTCTCCCAAAGTTTCTGCTTCAAACATGGCACAGTGTGTTTGCATCCCCATCTGGGAGCACTAGGGCATTCTGCCATCAGGATGCTGGAAATGCAGAGACACACCAGTTTGCAAGCTACGTATCCTGTTAACTAGCACAAAAAGCCAAAGCTTTCTAAGCACTTGACCCCTGGCATTCCTTTGTACAGTCACGTGAAACAGTTTAAACTACTGTTTACAAAACTGAACATGCAAAGTAAAATGTCACGGTGCTGATTATGTGTTTTCCTCCCACAAGAACTTGTAACCCACTTCAGAAAACAAGATTTCACAGAGGAAAACTGATCCGTACAATAAGCTATGATTCTTGACTTCACTTCAACATTGCAGGTTGTCCTGCTATAAAAAAGAAAGGACCAACAAGACCTGGCAAAGAATTATTTGCTAGTTTCTAGCACCAAAGACATCACACTTGACAAGAAACAGAATGGGAGCAAAGCAGGTTTACAGTGCCTTTAAAAAACAAATCCGACGAGAAAAAGGCAAATAAAATGAGGAGGAGATACAGCCTACAAGCAAAAGACATTGCTTCTAAAGCCCAGAAGGAAAGATAAGAGCAAAATTTTAGCTGCAGATAATCTTGCTCATCTAGTCACATGGGTACAGTCTCATGGTATCATGCTTCATCAACTTTAGAAGCAATGCCTAATAGTTTACAGCATAAAACCCTTACAGCATGTTTTAAAAGCAGTCAGTGGATCACTTTGTTACCAACCTGTTCAGAGATGCCCGTTGTACTGTGGGCTGGTGGCCAAAGCTCAAGCAGTACTATCTTGAGTTCTCAAATTTTCCTGATGCATTGGTCAAAAGCAGAGGAACTACTAAAAAACAGCTTTTTGGCAAGTGCAATGGCTGCTTCATTAATAGCAATGTTCTAGCCCAGAAATGGCTGCACCAGTGGCTGATAAAGCAATTATATGTGCATACCTTATAGTCTCAAAGCGCTTCTGGATTGGTAAAAAGGTGCTAAAACACAAAATAAATAAATAAATAGACATGCAGAGTTTATGATTTTGTGAGGGGATAAATCCTCTCTCTGAACTATGCATACATTAGCAACACTGAATTACCCGTTTCAGACAAAAGTGGCCCAACCCAGCCAGGATTTACTGAATTAGCCAGGCAAGTACGAACATTTTGAATCTCATGGAAATGCTTGAAGTACAAAGCTAAGAGTATCACAAACACGCAGAAACTCTGATGTGTGATCACAGTGGAGTTCCAGCTGCAAGGGCTCGCTGCACACTCTGAGGAACTAGGTGGTAAACAGCAAACCAGCATATCCATCTGCTTTCCACACGTTCTTCATGAAGTTTTGTGGTCTCACTTGTTAGTCCAGCTATTTGGATTCAGGGACTTGCTCTCTGAGTCCATCCCATTGATTTACCCCAAACAAGAACCAGTCACGATTGCAGCTCCCAATTGCCTTCATGAGAAAACCTAAAACTGTTCCAGTCTCAGAGAGCAGTGCAGCAGTGAGGTTCCAAATAACCTTTCTTACAACCACAAATTTAGAAAAGTAGGAAAAAGCCACTAAAATTGTTTTACCTTCCCAACAGAACTAACTGCTGCCACCACGGTCTGTTCCTCCAAGAGTCCATTAAATGATAGCATTAGTTCAAAATCAAGTTTAACTAGAGGAAACAATACAGGACACATACTCTAGCCTTCCTGTCTTTGTAACAACAGCTTCCTCACTTCACACAGCCCCAAAATATTAGGAGCCAGAAGTGCTGCAGCGCTCACTTAAGTCTGGGAACAAATTCAAGCAACAATTGCAGCACAAGGCAGGATAGACACCACAAAGCTAGTCACCTCAAGCAGAGCAGTTACCTGCACTTTCAGGTATGGAAAGAGAAAGTTAACTACTTACAGTTTAAATGTAAATGCAAGCAACAACTATCCATTTATTTACAAAAGCATCAGGCTATTTGTGAGTTTTCCCAGCTCATCTTCCACTGCACAGTAATATTTGTATCAGTCTTATCCCCAGAGGTTTGTCAGCACAGATTATTTGGTCTTCCACGTGCAGCACGGGTCTGTGTCTTGTAGACAGTGGTGTAACGTACAAGGCAGTGTCACCCAGTCACAGGCTCAGTTCAGGTTTTCCAGTTCCAGTGCCACCTGAATTATCAGCTATCACAGCAGTAGGTATAAAGGCACTTCTTCAAATGGTTTTAAAAGGCCGTTTACATGAACTGTTTGTAGCCTGTGAACTGGGCCCTAGCTGAGGATATTACTAAGTAGTTGCACATGGAAGTTCACAGTACAGATTTTACAGCAAACACTAAGGCTGTAACATTTGCCTGGCCAGCAGGAAGCCATGCCTCATGGAAGAACTAGAGGCTTTGTGCACCCAGGTGCCAACAGTTACTGATTCTTTAGAAAGACTTGGAGATCCATAGCTGGGTCTGGGGCCACAGCATGGACACACAGGTCCTCAAAGTTATTTTTGAGGTCTTTTCCCACAATATTTTCTCAGAAGTAGATAAAGCAGTATAGTCAGGCACTGCCCTATCCCCACCCCACATACACCCGCAGATCAAGACCCTTAAGGTAAATAGTCGGTGGAAGGGAAGGATGAAGGAGCAACTCAACAAGGCGAATGCTGTGTAAAAAGAATGGACTCATGCCTCATTGTGGACTTTCCTTTTACAACCCTGTTTCCTCTGTGCAAAACCTATTTCCTTAAATACAAACTATAAAAAAAGAGCACAAAGAGGTGCAGGAAGTCTTTACGCAGGCATACACTACCTACGTAAACTAAGTGTTTTTGTAAAGAAATAAGAACATCCATTGGCCAAGAAATGTGTTAAGAACATCCACATTTGTGACTGGGATGTCTGCTATCAGAACCAGAGAACAGTCACTATTCCCTGCCTTATAACTTGACAGAGTGCCTGTCACCTTCTGTAGAGCTCCTTGCCCAGATTGTTCTGCTATAAAAAACATTGCTAATATTTAAAAAAACATGCTCGGATTCTCATAGTACAACACATATGGCATTAGAAGGTAACTCCTGAGAGCCTCTGTACGTTAGGGAACAGCATTTGCCAAGGGAGGAGCAAGAGCCTGGACTAAACCAGCTGCAGTTCACAGCTCTAGCACTGGGTCAAGACTGTCAGAATAGCTTCTATGAGTTCAGTGCGACAACTGTTAGTCATCATTGCACAGCCCATAAGATCTAATCTTAGAGATGGGACAGATAAAGGTCTCTAGACTGTAAATGCATTAACAAAGGGCCTTTTCTGCTGCAGAACGATCTGCATGGCTGGACTCCAAATGCAGGCAGAGACATACTGACGGGCCCCCATGCTAGCAGAGCTCTTGGCGAGATCAGAATCTCTCAGCATAAGCAAAAAGGAAAGAAAAAACCCTGCCTCCCTTTCCAGAGCTATTTGTTGCTTTTCTAACTCAATGTCAAAGCTAAGCTTCAACTGCTTTTTTACCCTAGGCACAAACAAGGAGAAGAGCAGCAAGAGTCACCTCTGGACAGACGACTCCTTCCCTCAGTTCTCATGACAGATGTATTTTGAGGCTCCTAATCACTGGGGTAGGTGGTATAAGTACACAGGACTGAAGACCTGCAGATTTCATTTGAGGTAAGAGTGCATGGGGCTGGGAAGATCACACCTCTAGGAAGCTCCAAGCAGGACAGAAGTCCTTAGATACCATAGTGACAAGGCAGCTAAAACTGGTAATGAAAACAAGAGTAGTACTGAGAGCTGTTATGTTAGGATTACTCACCAGGTGTGCATTAGCCATCAATTATTGCAACAGAACAATTAAGGCAGGCAAATATTTTTGCCATCTCGTTGGCCTCTACGTTGTGCTTTTCTTTGTTCTGCAGAAAGCATTGGGTGAGGATTTAAGGCTCAATCATATTTCAAAAAAAAGAACCGTTAAATAAATTTTGTTCATATCCTGCATATTTCACACTGAGCATATATATATATATATATATTTATATATGGGAAGAGAGAGAAGACAAAACCCGTGGGACTAGCACAAGTCATAAATTCATCCCACTAGGATGTAAACAACTATAGTGGGTTCAACCTTATCAATCATTTAGGGCATCTGAGCTGTTGTTCTACCACCAAATCATCTGCTTAAAGCAGATAAAAGTGACATTATAGGGTTTAATACTGTCAAGTCAGTCATTTGTACTAAGGCAGCTGCTGTTACATTTGTGTCATCTGGTTTTTTTGTTCTGAATGCCTACTCCACTGCTTGGAATAGGAGTTCTCCAAAAGAAGTTTAGTCTCTATTAATGGACTGGTTGGCTAAGTCCCATCCCAACAGCAGAACTAACATCAACAGAGGAGTATAAAAATATAGCAGTTAAAAAGAATACTTCCCAACCGACACACAGGCAGAAAAGGAAGATGACGCACTATAGTCCTTTTCTGACCACCAATGCATTTCAAATATTACAAAATTAGTAATGGAAACAGAACTGAAGATCCTGGGAGACCTTCAGACAAAAGTTGAAAGAGCAGCGTAGAAAAGTAAATGAGCACTCCACTTCTAAATTTAACAGCAACTGGCAGTGCTCCTGTAATTAGCATTTTCTCAACAGCAAACATTCTGAATAAAGAATGTTCTGTATTTTAAATCCCCATGTAGTACACACAATTTGCAGTTTAAGTGAGCTGGCAAAGTTGGACAAAATTCAGAATTTAAGAATTTGTGTGTAGAAATCCCCTTCTGCTACCAACTGGACCACACCTGAATTGTATAAAATATTCAGGTGCCTTTTAAAGTTACGATAGAATAAATACTCTATTATCATTGCTACATTCCTTTCTCAATCTAGGTATACAATAACTTAATATATTTAATACTTTGATAAACAATTTTTAGTAGATGCTTTGGCAGTCAAATTCTTACATATCCTCTATTTCTACAGAAGTATTGGCATGTTTTCAGAAGAAATTATCTAGATACTACTTAGAAGAATTACACATTGTACGAAACAGCACTCCGAATCATCACTGCAAACTGTAAAAGACACAGTTAACAAAAGAGTATAAAAAGGAATGCATATTTGCTAGAAGATACACAACATTCACAGGAAGGAAGGAGATACATTTGCACCATGTTTTTCTCTTTTCTTGCCAATGGAGCCAGAGAAAGATTGACAGAAAAGAATTTCACTTATTCCAGTTTATGCAACAACTGTGTCTCCTACACTACACAGATCAGTGTTACAAAGTTTTAGAACAGATTTGTTCCGCTGGGCAATGCCTGTTCATGACAATTAAAAATGGGAAAAAAGTCTTCAATCATTTGTTTAGTCTGACTAAAAAGTTAGTAGCTGATACATTATGATAAATGGGTAACAGGTGTTTCATCATTAAAAATTCACTGCAGTATNAAAAAAAAAAAAAAGAAATAAACTCACTATATGTATCTCAGACTGCAATATCCTCTGTTTTTCCAAGCGGGTCACAGACTTCCACTAAATTAACCAAGAGATGAAGCAGGGGAGAGCAGCCTTTTATAGAGCAATATCTTGCTCAAGAATCACTCAGGACAGATCTGCAATATCTCTTCCAGCATCTCACTTTAGGAGACAAACCCATGGCAGAACTTCCTGTTCACATTTCCCCTCTCAATGCAGGGACACACGAATTTCCCAGCTTTAAAGAAATGCACTTACTGGAACCAATGAGTTACTGTCATCATCACGTAGAGTGAAGCCAAGAAGAACACAAAGTGGAAGTAGGCATAACTGTACACTGTGCCTTTCTTCTCATCATAAATCACAGTCTGGCCTCCCCTTTTTTCAATGTGCTCTTCAGCATCAGCTGTAAGACACAGGAAACAAAATTTTTGCAAATTTAACAAGAACTGAAAACAGCAGCTGGCTTCACGAACAACACAACAAAACATCTATGCTGTGATATAGGAAAGTGCGATACAGAACAACACTTCCTTGCCCTCAGGCCATGGGCCTAAGCCTTTAGTAAAATAAATCGGACTACCACTGAAATCCTGCCATGTATCAGCTTCCTGGCCTGCTGGCTAGTTTCTGAGCATTTGTGGCATTTAAATTGCTCTACGTGTATGGTATTCTTCTGGCAAGTCCAAGCTCACAACCCTGACTGTACTCCTGTACTGCAGTTCCTGCAGAGCTGCTGAGCCAAAAATCCAGCAGTCAAACCCACAAGCGTTCAAACAGCAGAGATTACTCTTTGGGTGTTGCAGTAATGAAATGTCCTTTAAATAATTATTAACTAGCTTGTTATTTTAAAATGGTATTGTAACACCTCTTGCTTCCTTCCCTTGCCTAACGTGGAGCACTTCAGCTGCTTCAGTTTGATATGCTACAGGAGGAGGATACAAGCAGCTCTCCATCTGCAGCTGTGTCCTTACTGTCTTGTCTTTGGTCTGAAAGCCACAAGGGAGGTAAACTGTGCAGTGAAAATGTAATTACCGTCTCCATCAGGCATGCAGCAAAAGCAGCAACGAGCCACCTGTGGAACAGACAACAGGAAGGGTAAGAGTCTGTGCTACACCAAAAAAAAAAGAAGAGCTGGTGAAGGAAGGTCTGTTATGTCTATGTTATAGACACGAATGTAGAAAAGTCTGGTTTGTATTTCCAATCGGCACAAAACTCAAATTAAGATCTGCCAAGTAGATCACAACAGCAGTTTCTAAGCTTCGAAAAAACCTACTCAGTAAGATTTGGAGCAAATTAACCATTCTTTAAGAATTACTCTACCCATTTTACATAACTCAAGCTCAAACACTGGTGCAAATAACTGCAACAAAATGGTGGAAGAGCTACAGTAAAGCAGTTGCACATTAGTAGTTCACATGGGACTTACCTCTTCAGACTTGCATCTAAGTGCTTTTATATAAAACATTTATCTACTGAAATTAAAGTATAAGGAACTTTTAAAACCCTGCTGCGTGGATTGGAAATCACAACTGCACAATCATGAGTCAGAAATGTACTTATCTTTGCAAGATTTTTCTGAAATGGAGCTGGAATGAGAACAAGCAGAATTGTAGTCATTACCAATTAAAATGATTAATCCTGTCAGCTATTAGTAACATAAGGATGCATAAATCCTGTCAGAAAAATACAGAGTAGTGGACTAGTATCAGGTCAGTCTGCTCCTTTAAAAAATATAGGAGTGATCTGAAGAACTCCTTATCAGGAACTGCTANTATATATATATATATTTATATATGGGAAGAGAGAGAAGACAAAACCCGTGGGACTAGCACAAGTCATAAATTCATCCCACTAGGATGTAAACAACTATAGTGGGTTCAACCTTATCAATCATTTAGGGCATCTGAGCTGTTGTTCTACCACCAAATCATCTGCTTAAAGCAGATAAAAGTGACATTATAGGGTTTAATACTGTCAAGTCAGTCATTTGTACTAAGGCAGCTGCTGTTACATTTGTGTCATCTGGTTTTTTTGTTCTGAATGCCTACTCCACTGCTTGGAATAGGAGTTCTCCAAAAGAAGTTTAGTCTCTATTAATGGACTGGTTGGCTAAGTCCCATCCCAACAGCAGAACTAACATCAACAGAGGAGTATAAAAATATAGCAGTTAAAAAGAATACTTCCCAACCGACACACAGGCAGAAAAGGAAGATGACGCACTATAGTCCTTTTCTGACCACCAATGCATTTCAAATATTACAAAATTAGTAATGGAAACAGAACTGAAGATCCTGGGAGACCTTCAGACAAAAGTTGAAAGAGCAGCGTAGAAAAGTAAATGAGCACTCCACTTCTAAATTTAACAGCAACTGGCAGTGCTCCTGTAATTAGCATTTTCTCAACAGCAAACATTCTGAATAAAGAATGTTCTGTATTTTAAATCCCCATGTAGTACACACAATTTGCAGTTTAAGTGAGCTGGCAAAGTTGGACAAAATTCAGAATTTAAGAATTTGTGTGTAGAAATCCCCTTCTGCTACCAACTGGACCACACCTGAATTGTATAAAATATTCAGGTGCCTTTTAAAGTTACGATAGAATAAATACTCTATTATCATTGCTACATTCCTTTCTCAATCTAGGTATACAATAACTTAATATATTTAATACTTTGATAAACAATTTTTAGTAGATGCTTTGGCAGTCAAATTCTTACATATCCTCTATTTCTACAGAAGTATTGGCATGTTTTCAGAAGAAATTATCTAGATACTACTTAGAAGAATTACACATTGTACGAAACAGCACTCCGAATCATCACTGCAAACTGTAAAAGACACAGTTAACAAAAGAGTATAAAAAGGAATGCATATTTGCTAGAAGATACACAACATTCACAGGAAGGAAGGAGATACATTTGCACCATGTTTTTCTCTTTTCTTGCCAATGGAGCCAGAGAAAGATTGACAGAAAAGAATTTCACTTATTCCAGTTTATGCAACAACTGTGTCTCCTACACTACACAGATCAGTGTTACAAAGTTTTAGAACAGATTTGTTCCGCTGGGCAATGCCTGTTCATGACAATTAAAAATGGGAAAAAAGTCTTCAATCATTTGTTTAGTCTGACTAAAAAGTTAGTAGCTGATACATTATGATAAATGGGTAACAGGTGTTTCATCATTAAAAATTCACTGCAGTATTTTATTTGTAACAGAGAAAAAAAAAAAGAGAGAAAAAAACCAGAAAAAACAATAAAGTAAACACACAAAGAAAAAACAGATCAGGCACACCANGTACACTGTGCCTTTCTTCTCATCATAAATCACAGTCTGGCCTCCCCTTTTTTCAATGTGCTCTTCAGCATCAGCTGTAAGACACAGGAAACAAAATTTTTGCAAATTTAACAAGAACTGAAAACAGCAGCTGGCTTCACGAACAACACAACAAAACATCTATGCTGTGATATAGGAAAGTGCGATACAGAACAACACTTCCTTGCCCTCAGGCCATGGGCCTAAGCCTTTAGTAAAATAAATCGGACTACCACTGAAATCCTGCCATGTATCAGCTTCCTGGCCTGCTGGCTAGTTTCTGAGCATTTGTGGCATTTAAATTGCTCTACGTGTATGGTATTCTTCTGGCAAGTCCAAGCTCACAACCCTGACTGTACTCCTGTACTGCAGTTCCTGCAGAGCTGCTGAGCCAAAAATCCAGCAGTCAAACCCACAAGCGTTCAAACAGCAGAGATTACTCTTTGGGTGTTGCAGTAATGAAATGTCCTTTAAATAATTATTAACTAGCTTGTTATTTTAAAATGGTATTGTAACACCTCTTGCTTCCTTCCCTTGCCTAACGTGGAGCACTTCAGCTGCTTCAGTTTGATATGCTACAGGAGGAGGATACAAGCAGCTCTCCATCTGCAGCTGTGTCCTTACTGTCTTGTCTTTGGTCTGAAAGCCACAAGGGAGGTAAACTGTGCAGTGAAAATGTAATTACCGTCTCCATCAGGCATGCAGCAAAAGCAGCAACGAGCCACCTGTGGAACAGACAACAGGAAGGGTAAGAGTCTGTGCTACACCAAAAAAAAAAGAAGAGCTGGTGAAGGAAGGTCTGTTATGTCTATGTTATAGACACGAATGTAGAAAAGTCTGGTTTGTATTTCCAATCGGCACAAAACTCAAATTAAGATCTGCCAAGTAGATCACAACAGCAGTTTCTAAGCTTCGAAAAAACCTACTCAGTAAGATTTGGAGCAAATTAACCATTCTTTAAGAATTACTCTACCCATTTTACATAACTCAAGCTCAAACACTGGTGCAAATAACTGCAACAAAATGGTGGAAGAGCTACAGTAAAGCAGTTGCACATTAGTAGTTCACATGGGACTTACCTCTTCAGACTTGCATCTAAGTGCTTTTATATAAAACATTTATCTACTGAAATTAAAGTATAAGGAACTTTTAAAACCCTGCTGCGTGGATTGGAAATCACAACTGCACAATCATGAGTCAGAAATGTACTTATCTTTGCAAGATTTTTCTGAAATGGAGCTGGAATGAGAACAAGCAGAATTGTAGTCATTACCAATTAAAATGATTAATCCTGTCAGCTATTAGTAACATAAGGATGCATAAATCCTGTCAGAAAAATACAGAGTAGTGGACTAGTATCAGGTCAGTCTGCTCCTTTAAAAAATATAGGAGTGATCTGAAGAACTCCTTATCAGGAACTGCTATCCTTGCAGTTTGAACATCCTGGAACCTGCGCAATTTGTTGAGTTTGTTTAACGTACATCTTGAAACTGTCAAACAGAGCGTCCTTTAGATGAACTTTGCTTATTATAAGCTTATTATAACACTAAAAATTATACCCACAGGCCTGAAGACCCCTCCTGAAGTCAAGACCTGAACCCATGAGCACCCATAGTACAAAAAAATGATTGAGTAATTTCNTGCAGTTTGAACATCCTGGAACCTGCGCAATTTGTTGAGTTTGTTTAACGTACATCTTGAAACTGTCAAACAGAGCGTCCTTTAGATGAACTTTGCTTATTATAAGCTTATTATAACACTAAAAATCATACCCACAGGCCTGAAGACCCCTCCTGAAGTCAAGACCTGAACCCATGAGCACGCATAGTACAAAAAAATGATTGAGTAATTTCATGTAAATTACTGACCAATCCTCAAAAGCGGGTGGAAAACCTGGGGAGGTACTAACCCAAATTGGAAGTATAAATGATGTAAATATAGCAAAGAAGGTATACCAGCTTCGTGGTTTTATCACCTAGCACCTGACATTGTGCAAACCTGTAATAAAACGGTATCTCGACTCTATGTGTACACTTGGCTGCTTGCACAATGGGTAAAGAACGCTGTTTTGGGGACAACGCTTTGAGTAAAAGCACAAAGCTGGTTTCACTGCTTTATTTAAATGAAGATTTCCCTTTCTTTTAACTGATGGAAAAAGGAAAGCTGAAATTGACACTTCTTGTATTAAGTGGTAATTGAAATGGTAAAAGGGTGGCGACCATCCAACAAATATACAAATAAATGCATTTTTTTGTGCATCTAACCACAGTATAAGTCAGCTCTTTCTGTAATGCATTATCAACATTATTTGTTCTGATAAAATCCTACTCTGGATTTATTTTGGCTGTTGTCTGATGAAGACAGTGAACCCTGTTAGGAAAATTCCCTTCCCTAACTATTCTATCAATCAGCCATTACAATATGAGTGTGTATTAACTTTGTTGACCTATTTTAGTCCACAGTATACACTGCAATGGAACGAGTTAGTTAAGTTTTACTGGAGACTTTAGTGTTTGTGCTTAAATAAAACTAAAGGACAGCCCAGCGCTAGAAATAAGGATTTTTGCTTCTTGGAAGCTTAGAGCTGTCCACAAAGGGCGAAAGATACACCTGGACAACCAAGCTAACACCATCATCCTAGCCCTGCTAGCCCATCTTTGAAATCCTCCTAGCCTCACAGATAAGTAACTACCACAAGAATGACTCCAGGAATGTCTGGCTCAATAGACAAGCAGCAAAAACACTGCAGAAAGATAGTTGCTTTGAAAAGTTTTACTATGACTAGTAATTGGTGGTGTGTGTGTGTGTGTGTGTTACTGGTTAGTCAAATCATGCTACACCTGAATGCTTGAAAGGGTGTAAGAACCCTGTGTAAAACCGCATTTAGGGTCCCCCAGTTTGGCCAGGAAATTTCATACCCGTGAATAAATATTTACCCTGAAGAATTCTGTACTTGGCATTCTAACCTCTCTCCTCAGTTGGCAAGGGCCAGTTGCAAGTTTTCCTAGCACCTCCAAAAAATGAGATAGTAAGCCTTTAAGGTAAAGTGTCCAACAGAAACATCAAACGGCAGTTTCTACCCTGCATATCCAGGATTACATATACATATTGGGCTCATAAACTCATGAAAAGCCATAAAGCTTATTCTTTAAGAGACTGTCTGAGTTTAAATTAAACCCTTATTCCACGCCTCTTTTCTACTGCTGTGCCACGCCTCTCCTGCAGCACCAGCCTGAGCTCCGCTTGCGCCACACTTGAGTTCTGAGGCAGGTGCTGGGTTCCCTCAAAGTATTTACTCAGCTGCAATCAAGTCCTTGCACACACAGAGCGATGAAATCAGCAATGCTGGCACACACACCACCAGCCCCTCCTAACGCTCAGTTGTCTTCAGCACAGATGCCAACAGACCCTGTGTAGAAGCACAAGTCTGATGAGGAGCAGCTGAGGGAACTGGGGCTGTTCAGCCTGGAGAAAAGGAGGCTGAGGGGAAACCTGATCGCTGCCTACAGCTACCTGAAAGGAGCTTGTAGCATGAAGGGTGTCGGTCTTTTCTCCCAAGTAGTAGCAAGTGATAGGACAAGAGGAAATGGCCTCAAGTTGCACCAGAGAAGGTTCAGATTGGATATTAGGAAAAAATCCTTCACAGAAAGGGTTATGAAGCTGTGGAACAGGGAAGTGGTGGAGTCACCGTCCCTGGAGGTGTTTAAAAGGCTTACAGACGAGTTTCTTAGGGACATGGTTTAGTGCTAGAGTTAGGTTATGGTGGGACTTGATGATCTTGAGGGTCTCTTTCAACCAGAATGATTCTACGATTCCATACCACACGCCACTGCAGAACTACATACACGTTCCTGGCCAGTAGACAAAGGCCTGTTGCCACAGGGACGGCAATCAGAATGCAATTAGTTGCTCTTCAGCAGCCATTTTCTTTAGATTTACATTCAGCGGCTCCTGTACCGCTCTTTAAAACCAAACGGTCTGGAAATAATCCCGCTGAGCAGCGCTACGGGGGCGGGCGGGTGGGCCCGAAGGGCAGCTCTTTTCTCCCTGCCTGCTCCCTGGAGGGCCGGGTGGGCTGGGCCGCGTCTGGGTGCCCTGCGAGGGGCCTCCGGCTGCCTGCCCCACCATCCTGCCCCACCATCCTGCCCCGGGAAGCTTCTCCGACACCCGCCCGCTCCCACCGCGACAGGTGTTTTGCTTCCCCAGGCCCAGGTGCTGCAAACACCATGTGCCTCAGGAGATACTGCTGGGTTTTCTGAGTCTCACGAACACTCTGATTAAAGACTTGAAAAACAGAAATTAAAACTGGAGACGCAAGTAACACCACTGTAGAGAAATGGAAGGAATATTTAACGAAAGAATGGTGTTTTTACAAAACTAAGCAGCTGGTGCCTGACTCCAGCTGGGGGGAAGGACCTGAGAGACATCAGACTATGAATCCTTAATGTAAAACAAAGTCTCTTCAAACTAATCCCGGAATGCATACTGATACCTGTATTTACAAGTAAATCTAGGGGGAAGGGTAGCCAAAGAACCAGGAACCCGTATTTTAAATAGATTGACAAGGGGAAGGGTATTGTTTGAATTAGATGAATGAAGTATGTAAACTGAGGCAGGTGTTGGGCAGTCTGTAAACCCCGAAGTACCCAACCAATGGGGAACAGGGGAGGGAAACTGCGGCTGGGGTTTGGGGGGATATAAGCAGGGGCTTTTTGCCCTATTATGTGTGTCTACCTTTAGGTAGGACATCCGATCTTGCAAAATCGTTATTTAAATATGCTTTGCTGAGAGATCCTGCCTGGGCCTATTACATTTGCAAAGTAATTGTTTCCTACAAGAAATCTAGGGATGGAGATTCATCCTTCAAACACACACATACATTTGAACAGTGACACTAACAAGCCTAAGTAACGGGTAACTGTTACTTAGCAAAAAAACATTCATTTCCCAGTGTTTCTGGTTGTTCCAGGGATAAGAAAGCAAAAAATCCAGGCAGGTGGAATGAAGAAATGTCTACTGCTGAAACAGGGACAAGAATTATAATCCAATATGAAGTTACAGGCAAAAAGATAGGAAGCACTTATGTGTGGAAATAAAAATAAGAGATAGGAACTTGGGATCATAGTTAGTTCCTATGAGAACAAAGGCAATCAGGACTGGAAACGTTCAAGGACATCTCCACTTCTTTTTCTGATAGCTTCCCAGCATACTTTTCCTTTAAATGAGAGGACATGAGCTTGGCTGGAGCACAAAGAGATTTACAGGAAGTCTGCAAGATGTTAAATAAACTGCAAGAGCAGCAAATTATTTCTGTGCATAAAGGCACCTCCACTGAACCAGCAAGAGCTGCAGAAGGGCCACTGTGGACAAGCGCTCCACGGAGTCCATGCCCAGAGACACATACCATACATGCTACGAACAAGCTTTTGTTTTCACCTAATTACAGATTAGCTAGCCACGAGAACAACAACAAGAAAAGCATATGAAGAAGTCTGCACAGAAATCCTGTGGGAGGAAGCAAGAACTCACTTCAGTTTCAGCTGTTGCATATATTCCCCTCAGTGCCTCTGAACTTGCACGTGTTGTTGAGGTCAAACTAGGAGCAAAAGAAAATAGTGTCAAAACCCTCAGCATAAGCATAAGCCCAACAGGGTGATTTTTCAGCACCCCAGCAAACATAAATAGTATACTCTCATGTCTATGCTAAGCATTTGCCTGGATATAGCATCAAGCACTAAGCATGTGAAAGTTTGTTCTGCACAAGTATAAAACAGCCTAACAGACTGCCACTGGCCAACTCGGGCTGAATCATAGGCTTAAAAGTAGGTCACTCCTGAAAGGCGGTGAATTCATCAGCAGCAAACAGCTAAGTGTTCCAGTTTGCAAGTCAGAAACCTCCCCTGCTGTGCACAACCAGTGCTTTTTATATTAACTTCACAGCCATCACTTTTGCTCTGCATTTCTGTAAAGGCTTTGCTAGCAAAGTAATAGGTCACTCGAAGCAGTTTCAAAAGTAAATTACCATCCACTGTTGTCAGTGTACCAATTGCTGGAAATCACTTTCTTGCATGACTGTAGTTGTTTTTGGGGAAACCTTTCTACTTTCTTCTGATTAGAAATGTTTCTTGCCCAGTCTTCCCCTTTCAGGATGTGTAATGCAAACTTCCCATTAGGCACAGGGAGAGCATGTTAATGCTTTGCTGTACACATTGAACCCTAGTAAACAATACCACAAAACATTCCCCTTAAAGGCCTCTTATCTTCCTGGTTTCCCCTGCAGGCTACATGAAGGTTGTCTGCATTCCTGAAACACCTTCCTGAGGCACTGGAAATACTGTTTTAATAAGGTAAACTAGATCCATGACATCCATATATTTCATGTCAGAATTAAATGGAACACAAACACACATCTGATAGCAGAAGAGTATCTGTGCTACCTCTTCAGAAAGTCTTTCGTTTTCACTTCAAAATTATGAAGGAGCTTCATTATGTGAATTTTGAAGTGGACTGATTCAGAGCCAGAACCCGCTCAAAATCACGCAGCAAACAGTGCTGTCTCCTGGCAATGTGCACAGCTAAAGGTAGTGATACATTACCTTCCAATCATCAGGCAACTCTCCCCCTTCCCCTCCTGGAGCACGAGTTAATTTATTGATGTGAGCTGCAATTAATACAAGGTAAGCATCACAACCATATGGGCACAAACAGACTTTTTCGGACCACTGGCAAATCCTGATGGCAGTACTGTGCCCATCACAAAAGAAGCCCTAAACCCTCTCAAACAACTCTGTTTGTTTCAAAGACCCTCAGGAAACAGTCATAGGCTCTGCCAGGACGCTAGAGAAATTTCAGATACCTTTTTTAGGCAGACATAACTGCATAGAGTTTTTCTCATAGGAAGACTAAATACAGAATCAAAGCACCCTAAGACTGTTTGGGATCACAGATAGCTGGACATTTTCTCCCTCCACCTCTAGACATAAATTGCTCTACTACGTTTTAATAAAATGTATTTGTTTCAAAAGTTATATTATCTGTTGAACATTTTTGGCTAAACCATCTAACCATTCTGAATCTGAGGTGAACATGAACCTTCCAGCTCAGTTCTATTCTACTTCTCCTCATTACCACAAAATTGCATTTACCATGAGGTAACTGTGTGAGGAGGCAGATTATGATTCGTGTTGATAAGGAGGTAACAAATCACCAGAGGGGGGTCTGAGACATCATTTGTTTGTAAGGAGGTAACAAATCACTAGAGAGGTGTCTGGGACACCATTTGTTATTGATAAGGAGTAATAAATCACTAGGGGGGCATCTCAGACCCCTGCAGGTGAATATGTATAACTAGAATTGTATAAAAAAGGCAAAAGTCTTGTACTGTGGGTGCGCGTGTCAGTGGGGCGGAGACTCCCCCGCGCACCCAGTGCTGCTTGCTTATTTCCCATCAATGAATGCAATAAAAGAAATTTGCTGTTAAATTCGGTGGTAACAAATTTCATTTTTAACAACTGCAAACCCAGACTTACCAAGAATATAAAATGCAGCCAAACAAAATGGTAGTACCCAGGCCAGTAACCAGGTTTTCATCTCTGTGTAGGCCTTGACTAAATTCAGGTACACAGATTGTGATGTTCTGATTGTTTTCATCCAGGACTTCACAAAACAAAACAAACAAAAAGAACAGTTAGCAAAGCTTATTTAACTGCATTTCAAAGTAGTCTTCAGAGTGAAGGTTTTCAGAAAAATATTTTTATTACCTCAGACATTAGGTAGGTACATTTCAGTTGTTTCTATCTATCTTTTAAAAAGACCATACTACGGAAAAAAAAAAAAATCTCTAAATCTGAGCTGGCAGATTCTGTGTTTTGGGCAAAAGAAAAAATGCAACTTAGTAGGGTACTAAAATTTCTTGTTTGATCAGAGCAAAAAACAAGGAAAAAGACTGTTTGGTGACCTAAGAAATAAGAAGCTGTAAGTATACCAACACTTCATCCAAGACTACAGAAACATATAAGACCAAGATAATAGAGATCTGAGACTATAAATTTAATTGACAGCAGGGGTGTCTTGAGGACAACTAAGAAATTAAAACTCAGTGAAAAAAATGTGATGTGTAGTTGCCCTGTTCTCAGACTGATAAACAGACCAAAGAAAAGGAGATGCACCAGTTACAGGCAAGATTTTATCTTAACAACTAAGCAAACAATACTTCTAGGTCCCTGAAATGAAACCAATTCAGTCCTTGATGTTCCCAGATGCATCTGGCTTTTTGGCGTCTCCTTGGAGTCAAGGCAAGGCAGAGCAGTAGCCTGCAGCATCACCCCAAGGCAAGAGATTAAGGCTGTGCTTTATCTCAAATCAAGAGCTTTTTAAGCCAAGGCTATTTAAAGCAAACTCTGTTCCCAATGTCCTCTTTCCTTCCAGCAGCCCCGCTGCAGTCCAATTGGGACAGCACAACTGTTTGTAGGGGCAGAGGGCAAAACGCAGCAAAGGGCGACATCCAGGTTAAAAATAAACTCAAAGTCAGTCCCCTGACCTGGGAGGGGAGGACTCTGCATGGCTCTGCAGGGCTGCACAAACAGCTTTGCCAGCACACAGCAGGGACAGTGTGGAGGTGGGAGCAAAAGAAGACATGATGAGCCTCTATGGAACACCTTGGACAGAATCTCCCCACTGTGTCCATCAAGGATGCCTGTGCAGCAAGGCAGGTCCACTGTTTCGTAGGCCTTTTAGCTAAGCCTGCCACGAAAAAGCTAAGGCACACTGTGATAAGCACAGGTTCAACAGACATCACCTTTTATTTGCCCATTCCTTCTAAAGACATTTGCAACTCTGCTTTTTGGGTGTTGCAAATAAATACTGGTAGCTTGCACCTTCTTCAGGCCTGGTTTGCAAGGTAGCCAGTTTGCCAGATGGCCAATTTGAAAGTCCCTCCTTGAGGAATAAGTCAACGTTATGTATGTTCATGGCAAATCTGAGAGACAGGGCATGAGACACCTTAGTAAGTGCCAGCACCCCATACATTCTTCAGCACATGCCACTATAAAAGCTGCACAGGCCAGTACGAGCGTCCTTATCACACTATCGGGGGGAAGGGAACATCTCTGAGAGCTGATGGCAACCATGAGAGTTCTCTGGCCTGGGAGGACAATGATGAACATCTGATTCAGGTCTGAGAGACTACACTTGAGCATACTCTGACAAATACAATTACCATACCTGCAATACATACAAGAAGAATCAGAGCATTCACTTAACTGCTTAAGGCTTTGACTGTCACAAGCATGAAATAACACAAGACAAATTATTTAATAACATACATCACCTTCCTCCCCTTTTTCCTTCTTTTTTTTTTTTCTTTTTACATTGTGTGAAGTCTTATTTCAGTTGCCTTTTAAATTAGCTTCTATATTCATTCAAAAACACTGCTTAAGCTCCGTAAGTAAGTCCTCCACCTAAGTACTGTCTGTTTTTCCTTCTTTGCTCTGGAATACATTTGTGTGTGCCTATGCCTACACAAGCGTGACAGCAAGAGATTCTTTCCCCCATCCTTCCCCTTTCTTCTTGGGTGGGATCTGTAAAAACTTCTCCTTCCTGCCAACAGCCTTATTTTCCTCTAGTTATTGTTGTTGCCACTATTTAACACTAGAAGTTGAGCAATAATAAAGAACAATTACTAATCTGAACCAGGAAAGTCTTATTTAAGTCAAAAGGATTCTCCTGGTCCAAATAGGTAAATCTGATAGTTACCTGGGAAAAGGAAACAGTTTGAGTTGTGCTTGTAAAGTCTTTTTGATTTTTTGTAGCATAAAGAACTTAAAACTCTAAGGAGTTTCCTATGCCTGGCTTGCAATGCCAATGATTAGAATGCAAGTGGAGTACAGGAACTCTGCAGTAGAACAGCATCATCATTTCGAACTACTGCAACATAACTCCAAATCCTTTCTCGGAATGTTTTCACTCAAAATGGAAGATGAGTGGTACTCAAGTTTTTGCTCCATGATCATTCCAGAGCTAAGGCTATCTAGCATACCAATTCTAGAAGAAAGTAAGTGATTTTAGCATCCACTCTGATGGCCAGCACCTACTAATTAGTGGTGGACCAAGTAAACTTTTTGTGGGAGCTGATCACCCAACTTCTTCCAGAGGCACCTGAGAGCCATTTGTTCCAACTCCTTTCCCATCATGTGACCCAACACATAATGTATTAAGTCATGTCCTGTCGTACAAGAACATGCACTTGCCACATGAGGAACAGGCTACAAGATTCTGAAATTTGTCTGTAGGAAACAGGCTGGAATTGCTCTGGTGCAACATATGCAACTCACCCAAGGTAAGTTAAGCTCCCCTGGACAAAAGCAATTAAGGTACATGCAGCGCGCCAGTTGCACAGTCTCTCTGCTGCACAGATATATTTTTAGTATTTGCAATTTCTTCTGCATAGGCCAGAACAGACCCAACCTAGCACTCATATCCCTGAATTTGTTAACTCAGGTTTGCTAAATTTTTGCTTTTAGTAGATGGCATGTCTAAAAGAAATTACAAAAAGCATGAGATAACTTACTAGTTTCTGGTGGCTTGCTGGATAGTGCTGAGAAAGTGAGGTACATGACATAGCAGCTGATAACTCCTGACTGAAGCAAACCAGAATGGGGCTGACCTTTACAAGAGAAAGGAAAATAAATTATTTTTGCAGACATTTTAACAAGAAAAAAAAGAAATTCATATCCTTTAAAGAATAGCACACTACTATCTTTCAGAAGATAAAAGTATCTTTTATGTTCTACTTAAAGCAGTTCATAAGTCTTCGAGGCAGTTTAAATACATTTCCACTGGCATGTAAAGAGTAAAGAGCCCATGCTTTAGTTCTGCTGGCTGTTTTATAAAGCCATTAGATTCCCACATAGGTAAAGAATCACCCCTCTGCTCCGGCCAAAAGCACCAGCTTTCCAAAAGCTATTGACAAGCTGCCACAATAGTCTTATTTGCCCATAAAATCTGTGTTGGAGTCACTCGAATTACTATTTCCAGGTCCAATGTATGCAAGATACTAGCAGCACACATAAAATACACTGAAGCATGAAATACTGCTGTCAACTCCTCCAGGCCCAAACTTTACAGATGGTAAAGCACAAGCAGTCAAAAAGTAAATGGTAAAATAGTGTGAATGAGTCTGACAGCTATTACCTGAACTGCTGCCACTGCAAGAGTTGTGTGAGCTCCACAACACGTTACCAGCCATCAGCATGTGAACCTTCTTTACAGTATGACTGCCTGATGGCACACTCAAAATGTCTCATACCTCTGCATTTTTAGCAGCTGAGCTGATGACCAGAAACAGCACTTCATAGTGTAAATAAAAGCACAGGGGAAAGAGCAGCACCAGCTCTGAACTGTCAGGAGACTTTGTGCCTCCAGTCACACAACCGTGGCAGCACCAGAAACCCAGAAGAAGAGGTCAGTGGACTCACGAGACTGGACACAGGGCGATATGGCCACCAGTGACACAAAGAGGCACAGGCCACCGTTAACACCGATCAGGACCTTGTTGTACATGCAGCCCTCAGCGCGCGTGTAGAAAAGAGCCATGAGGACCAGGGCTGCCACAGCAACGGAGTACAGGATGAGAGTGACCAGGGCAAGCAAACCATTCCACATCTGCTTGTGGTTTGCACCTGCAGTCCTGGGGAGAGATAGACAAGCACCTTATCTTTGTCTTCCCTTCCCCCCCATAAACATCCTAATAGCTGATTAGTTCACATCCTCAAGCACAAAAGACAGAGCTTACTTACTGAAGCACGTATATATCACTACACAAACACAGGCCCTTGCAAGGTTCCTCCCACAAAACAGAGGGGAACACTGCATAGCATTAGTGTTTATCTTTTGATATTATCATGCCCAGCCGTTTCCGTAATTATAGCCCAGCGTGACTCATGGAACTCTCAGTCTCTGGGATAAACCCCATCAGTGCATCTCAGCTCAATACTTCAGGGGTTTCCTCAGTGGGAACCCAGAGAGCCCCAGGCTCCACTAGTGAGCGGTGCTCTTCACACAAGGACAGCAAAGGCATATCGCTTGGCACAGCCCCTCTTCTGCCCCTTGTGCTACCTTTACAATTTCACTATCCTTTCGCTCAAAAAGCCTTCTCTTAGTTTGGGTCTATCCCACCAGCTTCCCTCTGCTGAAATGTGGTCCATCTTGTTCCTCCTCTTCAACCTTCCAAACACCTCTTGCAAAAGCACAGGTTTTTTTAGGAATAGGAACTAAATAAGTTTCTTTGGCACAAAGGACTTTTTGCTGTATCGAAGGTTTGTTTTTTGTTTCTTTGTTTTGAGGAAACATAATGTAAAAGAATATCTAATGTAGAAAGTGCTAAAGCTAAATGCTGTGGCTAGAAATCTTTCATCCACAGATGCAGCTACAGTAATTAGCAGTAAAAGTATCTGTGGTATAATGAGATCTCACCTCTTCCTCTGCAAAAACAAGTATCTAACAAAGCCTAAAGGGTTCCTAAAACTCCTTCTTAGCAATCAGTATGCTAACTAGAACAAAAGAGGACTGCAAAGGTTTGTAGATGAAGAAATGAGAGACAGTAAGGTTAGAGGTGGAGGCAGGAGTTCCTGCCTGTATATGGGAGGACAATTTAAATACCTCAAATTTATGAGGGGCTATGGGCAAGGAAGATAACAGCAAATACGCCTAAAGCAGAAATTAAGTCAATGCCAAAATGGGGTATATATGGGTTGATAATGGAATCTTGCACAAGATCAAAGCAAGTAAGTTGAAGAGAAAGTAGCAGTTCTCACGTTGAGAAAAAGAAAGAAAGATGTGCATTAAGCTGACACAAAACCCCAATATTTACCAGGTTACATTACTGCAGACAGTTTCACTGTTACCTTCTATAAATCCAGTTTTGCTCTCTTGCATCACTCTGTTTCTTAGCAGGTATATTTTAATATGAAATACAAAATGACTTAAAGTAAGAGGTTTTTGCATCCCAGTATGCTACTACTTATTAGAAGCTGAGCAATTCACATTAAGAATGAATCAGCAGAGTGGACATGAATAAGGAGGAAACATATCCGCTGGGGAAGGAGAAAGTGGACGAAGCCAAGATGAACAGCTCTAAACATTGACATTAAAGTGTCTTCTTTCAGAAGTTACACCCATGCTACTTTTACATTCTTTGTTACGAGAAATGTATTGTTCAGGAGCCCAACAGAATTCCACGCAAATAAATACCTGCCCAACACATACCAATTTTTATTCCATTTGTGTGCGAACTCAACAAGCAGGATGAGCTGAATGGCAATGAAAAGGAAACCTCCTGATGCTCCTACATAGCGCCAGGCTGCAAAGCAGAGAGACAGAAAATAGGTCAATCAGCAGACCCCTTCCCCTTGACATAAAATGGAATTATTGTCTATGCAGTGATGCCATTACATGGTTTGAATATCTCAAGGCCACAGATGCAGCAGGAGATGAGATTTCAGCTGAACGGCTAGCTCAGCTAACTCAGGATTATCCCTCTGACAATTACAGCTTTCAACCTGCTACATTTTCAAAATGAGCCTGTTAGGATATTTACTGTGTTTCCCTAACCTAGAGAATTTTTGTGGAGACTACGTGTTACTATATTCAGACAGAAAATACTGAAACCTTTATTTGTGACTGACAGGCGGGAGGTGGTGTGGAGACATTTCACAGGAATCTAAACCCTGAAATTGCAAGGTACTGGAACCCAGCACTAAAAAGGGCAATTCCTTCCCATTCAGATTCCACTACCACAGAAAAACAGAGGTGGGGCTTACCTATTTACAAATGCTGTCCTGAGCCGCTCCCAAAGAACACTTGGTATTCACTGACTAGCTTTAAGACAGGTTATTTTACTACTTAATCATTCACCTACATATACCATATTTGGGAAGCTGCTTGTGTGCTTTTGACAACAGATCTCTTGTGTGCAACGTCAGAAGTCCCTGAGGAAACACAGGTACCTATTTAAATGTTTAGTTGCATATACAGCTTGTGCTGCTGTGCAGTGCATAGCCTACAAATGACTGCAGGTGTGCCAACGATTTCAGTGAAGACCACCAAGGAAGTTCATCAGCAGGGTTCAGACATATCCTACTGTTGTGTTTTCCTTTTAAAAAAATCTTGTAGAAGTGAAGTGGAAGAACAGAACAGCCAGGGCACGTTACCCCTTACCAGGCGATGTAGAGATTTTTTTTTTTTTTACTGTTATATGCTTATTATTTGAAAGCAAGCAAAAATGCCATTTGTCTGGTTTTGCTAAATGTATGCACTCGATAAACACACTGTTCTTCAAACAAACAAAAAAAAAACACAACCAAAAATCTGGCAGGACACTGTGGGATGTTTTATGGATCTGTCATAGATAAGGTTAGTCTGGCCAGTGTGGTTTTAACACTACAGCCCACACAAACCTAGTGCTTGCACAGAATACTCTTACTCCATGATTGACAAACTGCTAAGCATGCAAAGCACAGCAAGAGCTTTTTTTTTTTCCTTAAGAAAAAATACGCAATCTGAGAGAACGCTCAAACAAGAACAAGACACATAAGTTTCGCAATGGGAGGGAAAAAAAGAAGGGAAAACAAAATCACACAATACCCAAACCTTCTGTAAATCTCAAATTCAGGGGCTGACTGGAGGACAGTTTAGCAGGATGTACAGAACACAGCTTTAGACAGAAAAGTCAATAACTAATTTGGGGAAGAAAGCTAGTTATACTGTATGTCCACACTAGGCTAGTTTGCTGTTGAGAAACAGCAGTCTAAGCAGCACAAAAAGTTCTGTTTCCCCTTTTCCCCAAACACTTCATTTCTTGATGAATTTTCACACGCAAAAGGTCATTTGCAAAGATGACAGGCAGTGTCACTTGCTCATGAGTACAGTGCATTTCACTGCTACATCTTTCTAACCCAAACAGTGATGAGATAGTAACGGCAAGCACATACAGCAAGCCTGTGATTTCAGAGAGTGATAGAGAGCCATTCACATCTGGGGCACAAAGTGAACTGGGACCAAACCAACAACTAGTAAGAGCGAGAAGCTGAATTACACCTATCAGTAGTTTACCTGAAGTGGTTTTTACGTTAGTTTCCCAGAGAACTGTGTTCATGGAATGTCTGCCTACTCTATTCTCTTCCCCCGTGTTATTCCTTCCTTTCTCCTTTTAAACACCCCGGCTAAAGGAGATCGGTGTTGAAAACACAGGTAACCAAGCAAGTCTTGGTGGAAGCAAGACTGGGTTACTGATCCCATCTATTTCCACCTTCCCAGACCCAACAGCTTAAGGGCTTATAAGTACCCAACAAACCAAAGAGAACAAACTCATCTCAGTATCGCTGGGATTTTTGCTCCTAGCCCACAGAGACCTGTGAGAAGCCACCCCTAGAACTGCCATATAAGCACTGGGGCAGCACCAGTGTGCCTGTGCAGTGCGACAGGGCATCTCCCGAAACTGGAAATGCTTCAGGCACGGCATCATCAGCAAAGCACTCAAAACATGCCGCAAGAAGTCCAGTTTTACCTTACTGCACTCACACCACCAGCCTGAAAGCTAACAACATCCCAAATTCTTGTGCTGCACTGCAGGTTTCCAGGCAGCAAACACCAGTGCCCAGCACTTCTGCACAGTCCCCGTCTGCTGCGCTATGGCAGAGCTATCTGCACAAGCCAAACACGTGGCTCTGTGTTCTCGAGTGAAGAATTTCTGGTGCACCGTTACAGCTCCCTGCTTAAACGATTTGCAAGAAAGACAGCACCACAATGGTATTTATACCTACTAACTTAGTCTGCTCTTGGTCAGGAAAACAAAAACAAACAAAACAACAACCACAAAAAACAACCAACAACAACCACCACAAAAAAACCCACAAAAAAACACAAAACCCAACCCAAATCAACAAAAACTAAACAAACCAACCAAACAAGCTTTTTTCTGCACGTTCACATGAAGACCATGTATTCTGTACACACAGGATTCCCTTCAAACAGTTTCAAATATTCCTTTTGCATCTGGACTATGCTGGCTTTACTTGAAGAAATACGGCAATATTCACACCCATCAGACCTTTAGGATTTATAACCACTCACAAGACAGCACAGAAGGAAGAGCATAACAAAACAAGGACGTACCATTGAGGAAAGTGTCCTGATCAGGAATGAAGAAGGCTCCTGAGCACATTGCTGCCAGCAGTATAAGTTTAATGAACCAGAATCTGGACAAGAGGAGAGGAAAAAAACATCATCTAGTTGTAACTGGAATTAGAGGTCTTCAGCTTAAGTACCATGAGAAACCTCTATTTAAACCCCAAAAAGAGAAAAGAACAGCCTTTTATGACTGATTGCCGCTTTAGTTAGTTTTCATTTGACTGCATTATTTCCGACAAAAGCAGTAGAACCAACTTTTGTTTTATTTTGCCTAGTACTACACCCAGCTGGAAACTAGGCAGCACAAACCTGTAAAGAGAAGCAGAAACCAAGCAACCAAACACTTACCCATTATGAATGTATGCTCGACAGCTTTTGCTGCTGTTAATTTTGATGGTGAACAAGAAGAACAAAAAGAAGAAACAAGCCATTCCAAAACAGACTTTGTACACCGCAGAGTATCCCACCAACTTCTCACACATCTCACCCGCCTGAATACCCTTGCACATCTCCTTGTAGAAGGGAATCTGAAAAGCACAACATGTTACAAGCCGTTACATAGGACACAGGGTTCCTCATAACCAAGCATGTCTCTGTGTACCACCGACTTTTCACTGGCTTCATCTAACACCTTTCACTCTTGATAACCCTCAGCTGGACTTAACGGTTCAAGGGACATGAAGAAATGTAATACACAACGGGTTGGAGTTTTCCAGAGCCTCCACTCTGAGCTCCTTCCAGATGCTTTGGGGTACAAGTCCACCTACCCTTCCTTCAGCTCTCTTGGCTTAAGCCATCGCTGCCCCTTACTCCTTACCCCTCACCCTGGGGACCTTCTCCCTGTGCTTTACAGCAGAATTCACCGATTGCTTCAGTAATGTGGGTTACATGAGCCACACTGGTGGCTTTACCAGCCGAAGGAGCATGAGGGGCTGCAGGGCAGGAAGCTCTGGCTCGCGCTGCCCTGCGTGGAAATGCAGACTGAAGCACACCCGAGCGGCACAGGGCAGCAGCCCCCTCCTCTCCATCACAGCCTCTGAAAGGGACCTGTGCCAGTTGCCCTGATTTTGTTTTAAATTAACAGAGAGGCAGGAAAATTCCACCTTCTTTCTCTTGACTCATTAAATATTTGCTTTTGAGGCCTTGCTCTCACCACAAGGGGAAAGCAAACAGCTGCACGCTTTGGCTTCAGTTTCACCAGGCAGACATGATGCTGGGTGCTCAAAAAAATCAGGTCTGTGTGGCCAGAACCCATTCCTGTGGGGTGCCTCTGCACAGACACCCCCCTCACAGCCAGGGAGCCATTGAGCTGCGCAGAAATACAGGCATTTAATTACAGAACCACTGCTCGTTTCAAAGAAAGAAGGGCCTCTCTTCACGGCACTCAGACAAGGCTGGCAAGACCAGCCGAGCAACACATCACAGCCTCTGGAGCTGATCGCTGCTACCTGCACAGGTAACTGGAGGAGACAGAAGACAATGTGTGCCAGGACACAACATGCACAAATAAATAAATAACTCAGGCAAAGGAAATGGGAACCGGGCTTCAGCAAGCAGTCAGCCAGGCCAGGTTTTGCTTAGGAAAAATATACAAAGATTGAGGGTACTAGCATTCTTCAACATTTCCAAGAAATTAGCAAAGACAGGAGTCCCTCTTCCCTTCAGCAGGCAGATCAGTACATAAAACCAGGACAGGAGAAGAACAAACAGGACCCAAGAGCAAGCGACCAGTGTTCCCAGCTGGGTAGAAAGCCATCCAAGATGCAGGAAACAAGAGATAAACACGTAAACTGCCGGCTTCCAGCCACCAGGCTCTGACAGCCAGCTTCCCTCAGCAGGGTATGCAACTGCCCATCCTGTGCCAGCAACCCAAACCAGTCAGGAGCCCAACAACCCTCCCAGCAGTTTCCCAAAAAGAGCACATATTTTAGCAGCTCACAGGAATGCTGAGTTGCTGTGCTAAGGGTAGCAAACGTAACTGTGGCAGCGAGCTGATCCCCAGTGGGCTAGAACCAGCCGAGGAGATGATAAGCAGGTCTCAGTGCAGCTGCGTGGTGTTACAAGAACGGATTCAAGGGGGCCACTCCGAGATGCTCTTTCAGAAGTTATCTCAGAGATGTGTAGCCACTGCATAAGAAACTGGATGGTAAACACGTAGCTGTGGCTAAGTCGCATCCAAGAGTTTTTAGAGAGCTCCTGAGAACTTGTCTGGAGCATCAGCGATGCCTTTCCCAGCTCCTGAAAGGCAATGAAATGTCAGACTGGGCAAACATGCCAGTACTCAAAACCCACAACCGGATTGACTGGAATAATTAAGAGACCTATCAATGCCACAGCAATGATAGGGAAAGCAACAGGGCTATCAATTAATGCTCTCCAGTTCTTTGCATGTAATACCATCAGTCATCAGAGATTAAAAAGATGCATAATATTGAACTAACGGTATTTCTGAGAAAATTAGGTATTTGTTTGATACAGACAATAGCACTGATCAAGGATTTCTGTAAGATCTGTACTTGGTACCAAGCAGCATCTTGCTTATGAGACTTACAGAATAAAACAAAAAAATACCATGGGACTTGACTAATCAGCTAGCTAATTACAAACAGATCTCTTGGTAACTGCAAATGGGCATTGTCTTTAATTGCATAGGTTTCTACAGAGATCTTGATGGGATTTTTGACCCTACATGTTCTGTTCTCTGTTTAGTAGTAATTTCCTTACGGATCTGGCTGATGGAAAATGGATGGATTCACAAGAACAATAGCTCAGTTTGTGCCTACACAAGTAAGAAAGAGTTCAGCTGTCACATAGTATGCATAACACTATGCAATAACAAGCAATGGCCACAGGAACAGTTGTGTGGGATTGAACGCCCTTTTTGGACACCCATGATCCTGAAGGAACAAAACAAGAATAAAACCAAACTCTTGGGGACCTCGGCAGATAATAAACACAAGCACAACGCTGGTGACAAAAGGGCTGATGTAATGAAAAGGGCACATTTTTTGTGAAAGGATGCTCTGCTGCTGGGAACAATTTATCATGGCTTATGTGATTTCTTCACTGGAAGTTAAAAGACTTTTTTTTCTTTTTTTTAAATTCTGTATCTCTGAAACATGTTCAGCTGCTGAGCAGCCTGCCTAGCCTATGTGATTTACCTGACTTTCCATTTGCTGAGTGTTTTTGCCAGCTGTTAAACACACCGATTAGCTATTTGCCAAGTTTGATATTGTGAAATAGCTACTTTTATACCTCTAAAAGGTAAGCTAAATTCTTCGGCCTCTGAGTAGGGGACAAAACATTCTTTCTTCAGAAACCCAGTACCCGCTCAGATAACGTAAACGCCTCGGTTGCTGTGCAAGCAATGATGTTATCACAGCAAAGTGGGTACCTTTCCAAGTACAGTGAAACCCGCTGAGACGACAGCAACATCTACAGAAACAGGGGCAGACTGCCCTGAACTTGCTTCCCCTCGCTGCGAGTTGCTGGTGCCCGAAATAAGTGCGGTGCGAGAAGCGAGCCAAGGCGGCCGTGCTGCCACCGGCTCCAGCGCTGGGGCTCGGCTGCATCTGTGCCCCAACACGTGAACGCAGGAGGATGAGAAATGGTGTCAGAGGGGGAATAGGAAGGAAGAAGTGTGTAGAAATGGGCCTGAAGAGCCCAAGGGAACCTGCTTTCGTCTCGATGTTCCCACTGAGCAGAGGAAGAACGTGGCAGATGACTTGTGTTTTGGAAACGGAGAAAGCATGAGGGAAAATCTGTGTGGGTGGGGAAATGGGAAAAAAATCCAGGTAAAACCGCCTGTCTTGAGCAGTGGAGAAATGATATAGGAAAACAAAACACAATCCGACCAAAACACAGGCCATCTTAAATGTATGGCTAAATTCAGAAATAGGCAATGGTCACCTGCACTTTAAAAGCTCATTTTTGGTAGCTAATTTGGGTTTTAACATACCGTAAGGCAGTTAAGGGCCAAGACAGAAACCTGTCTGGGGAAACAAGCCTAAAAGCATGCTCTGCCAGAACATGTAACCATCTAGAACTGAAATGCTTTGACACAGCTAAACTGGTTTTCACTGGTCTTTTCCTGAAAAACATCTTTCTTATTTTTCCTTTCATTATTTAAGCAGGGCACGGATATTTTCAGAGTGAAACCACTAGTTTTGAAACAGCTTTAACATTAAAAATTTAATTTAAAAAATAAACCAAAAAGCTACTTCAACAGACCAAAACAATTATCTCCCTTTTCTTCTCTCAATTATCCTTTCAAAGCCTGTGAACTGCAAGGTTTTGCTTCAACAGAACATTTACGAGTAAAGCTGTACCTGTTTTTCAAAAAAACAGAATAACTGGGGAAAAAAAAATATGGATCAAGGTATAAAAGCACTTCTTTAAGTTAGGTCCTGCTTCGCTTCATTTTTGAACAGAGTCAAATCTCTAAAGCATTTTGTGTAAATACAGATTGGTCTTTTCTTTCGGTCCCCACCACTGCACCTGCCGATTTCGATGAGGATGCGGAAGCCGAGCTCCCTGTGACAGTGCCCCTTTTTTCCAGCCATGCTGCAGGACACAGAGCAGATCGTCAGCTCTGGGCTGGCACCCGCAGACTCTGGCACCTCAGGAACTGAAAAACTGTCCTAAACGTGTTTTAATAGACAGAATACATGAACATGAGGGTAGATAATACTGCAAAACACGTACATTTTAAGTCTCTGTTTAAGGTGTCCATAAGGGATGTATATTTGCTGTTGCTTCCTCTCAAAATAATGCTGAAGGACCAAGTGCTACAACACATACTTTTAGAACTATTTTCTACATGGGAATTTATAGCAAATCAACAACAAAAAAACCCCCTCCCACTAACAAGGGAGAGATTCCTTCCATGTAACATGAGCATGTGTATCTGATCTCTACACTGGTAAAGCAGACAACTGGTTCCCTGACAATACTACGGCTGCATAAAGGACTGCACTAAAATTTCCAATTTTATTTTTTGTATTTTAATACGAGAAATTTAAAAATTCTCATTAAAATCAAATAAAATTATATCTTCTCTAAAGACAAGAGAGGGTGAGGTCCTAGAAGAATCCAGCAAAGTGTGTGCTTACAGTCCGGCTTCAGGAACTAGGAGTGCTCCACAATCCAGCCAAAAGTGAAGGATCAGTAAGTGCACAGCACTGTCAAAACACAGTTCATCATTGGGAAGCTGAGTCTGGTGAGCCTGAATAAATATTTTGAAGGTGCACTCTGTTACAACTGGGCTGAATTAGCTTCAGGAGTCTTTCAACTTTTAACAGCCCCAAACATAATTATTAAATTAGAGAGCAGATAAAGAAAGCCTACTTTCAGATGGTCCACTTCCCATTCAAAGACATCAACTGCTCTAAATTAACAGGGTGATTGTCTTTCCACTTCACAGTAACAGCTACTCTTTGTGCCATTTCTTCCCACACTGAGCTTTCAAGACTATGAACTGGAAAAGAAATTTGGCAACACTGAAAAGCATGTTGTTGAAGGCTTCTTGAATCACTTTTCTGTTGGATAAAGAGCAAGTATTTTTTGTTAGGGATACAAGCTGCATTAAAACCACAATACCGATGGAAAATGACTTTATGAAATTTGGATATGAGCACATAATTTGTCTCCCACACACTTGAGTTCCTTGTGTTACTCACTTTATTGCCAAGCTAAGCACCTAGTAAGTCAAAGTTAATTCTTGGCAAGCAATTTCAGCACACACATGTTGAACAGTTTTAAAGTTGTTGCTCACAGGCAAGCATCATGTCTGTACTGGGTGCCCTTACAGATTGTCAGCAACTTCTTGTGGCTAAGGGTAAGAAGGTGGCACTAGGACAACTCAAGAAAAGTGCTATTAAATGAAAGAAAATTAGGACAGAAGATACAAAGAGGGTACAATGGGCAGCAAGAAAGAAAGGTCACTGGCAACAGAGCACAGAAACCCTCGAACTTGCCCCATCATAGGCCCACCGGTTCATTTATGCTGCAGGCATAGGGTGCTACCACTAGCTCTTGGAGCTGGGCTGCTGCAGAGCAAAGTGTTTCACAGACAACTCAAAGTCAAGAACAGAAGGTAAGCAGGGCATCAACTTGACCAGTAACTGGTTAAACAAGGGAACAGTGCACCCACCAGCACTCCCACTTGGGAGGAAAACACAAAACAACTAGATGCCTTCATCGAGGGAAGCCTTCTGAACATCCAGGGCAAGCACATTCACAACCTTGAAGCAGGTCCATTGCAGAGTTTGGTGCAGAAACGTATTTTTTAAGAATTAAGCAATCCAGCCATTGTACTGTTTACTTAAAACCAGATTTTTCTTCTTGTAGTTTGTAGAGGGAGAGAGGATTTGTGCTACTAAGAGCAACTTGGGTGGCTTAAGAAACCAAACCAAAGGTGTGGTACAACAGGTCTAGTGTATGACTGCAAGCAGGCTGGTGAGCATTTAGCTTCTGAAACTTATACTAAGACTCTGAAAGAAACCTGGGTTTTAAAATCTAGTTTCAGCCACAGCTGCTTTCATGCTTTTGAAGCTTTTTAATTAAAAAGACAATTAGAGACAAACAATATCTGCTGTGGTTAGAGGCCATGTGAATACGATGACTCAACGCACACTGAAGAAAACCCCTTGTAAAGGATCTGCAGCATTGTGCATTGTAGTAGTCCGTCACGCAGCACCAAGAACACAGAATTGAAATTATACATGCAACATTGGAAGAGTCATTTTCTAATTTGCTGCTTCAGCTATTGAACAAGCTGCCAGAGACAAACTCAACATTAGACTGATTTGTCCTACTGTAACATGTTCCCTAACAGCCTCCAGTGGCACCACCTGTGCAGCAAACCTGGGATGGGTTCACTGTAGCAGGTTTCCGTGTGACAAAAGAGGAGGAAGGAAGGCTGCTCGTCCTGTGATCCTTTTCTCCTTCTGTTGCAAAACACACTAGATGGGCGAATAATTGACAGGAAGAGGTATAACATGGAAAATCATCCCGTCTGGGTTTGGAAGTGGGTGAGTGGAGGGAATCGACTGCCTCTTCTGAGGGAGCATCCCCACACATGAAAAGCTGTGGAAGGCGAACATTTCCTTCCAGGGGCAGCAATCGGTTCATCTTTCTTACTTACGTGCGTTTTCATTTCGTTAGCTACTGTTGTTGACATCATGACACAACAGATGATAGTCACCAGGATGAAGTAAAGCGCATACATGAAGCGGGTGCTGGTTGACTGTTTTATCTTGGGGCAGCATCTGCAGCACAAGGAACAAGCGGCAGTACCACAGCAGCAGGCCAACTACAAAGACAAAAAACACAAGTCATTCCATCACCACCTTTAGTTTCTATTGCAAAAGTCAGACAGGGAAGCTGGGAGACTTCCTGTAAAGCTCCAGAATTTCTCAAGTCCTCTCCTCCCAGCTGAGCAGCATTTAAGTGGAAGCAGACTGTCTTGTTTATCAAAAGTCACTAGGTTTAAGCGCATAAATTTCCAGCCTTCCCACACACTGAGGATGAGAGTGAAGAGGATGAGGAGGAACCGCTCCCGATTTCTTAATCTTCCTGTTTGCTGTCTCTGTGCAGCTCATGGTTGTGACACGTTCCACCCAACAGAACAGCCACGGCAACGGTGAGGCCCTGTTTGCTGCAATGCACTCTCCTGGTTCCACAGTGAAAAACCAAATACGCACAAGAAGGACGCAGACTCCAAAACAGTTTGCTTTTAACATACAGACAAAACTACTATTTTGTTTCCAAGACAAACTGGAGGATTTGTTTCCAAACAAGCTGTACAGATCCATTTCAATTCACCAGAACCATACCGTCCTTTTTTAAGGTGTCCTCTCTGGTACATGCACAGACAAAAAACTTTTCTTTCTTCTGCTACAGAACTTTTTATGATACCAAACATTTTGAGCAAATTAAAAGGGGGAGCAAAAACTATTTACGCCACCCTTTATGATAGTTGTGCTGAAGGCTTTATAAACAGACAACAGCTACAAACCAACCAACCAACCAACCAAACCAACCAACCCACCCAAACCAACAAACAAAAAACTACATTAGCAGTTATAAATATTTTGGGCAGTAGAGAAAGAATCTGGGACTACTCGGCTTACTGCAAACAAGGCAAAAGATAGCTGAGGTTGAAGGACCCAAAATACAATGGCACCATCTTGTACTGAAAAAGCCAGAGAAGAAAATGCAACTTCAGAGTTATTCCAACACACTTTGCCAAGGTGAAAGCGGTGATTCCATGTGCAAGATGCAAGGAAAAAAATCCATGGATGCAAGGAAAAAAATCCACAGCTGCAAGAAAAATAATATCCTATCAACTTTAGCTGACAATGTCTCCAATGTTTAATCACTATTACAGACAGAATTCTTCATGTATTTTAATTCTTTTCTACCTACAATGATATGAGGGTCCACCTAGATAAAAACCAAGAAGCACAGCAAAAAGTGCATAATTGCCTTATTCAACATGGTAAACGGTACTGAATAAATCCTGAAAGGAATCTATTTGATGCTCATTATTTCCTTGCTGCCAAGGGTATCATTAACTTCCAAAGAAGTTGGATTCACTTTGCCTGGCTTCTACTTTTAGAAAAAGTCACACATAAAAATATAAATATTTGCCTTATTTTTACACATAGGGCAGCAGTGTCCTTGGTCAGGCCCTTCCTGGCAGCAGGCAGCAGCTTCACCCGGCTCTCGCGCTCAACCCAGCAGCCACGACCTCAGAAGGGGTTTTTGGACACGGGCAGGCAGCCAGGCGCAGGGAACCCCTCTTCCAGGTACCGCTGCTGCTGACCTACAGCAACCTCCCCCACATTTTCGAGGAGGTCCCTGTGGCTAGTGTGTAGCACAGGGGCAGCACACTGCCAGTGCCAGGGGCTCAGGGACACCCAAGACGATTTTTCTGTTTTTCCCTCAGGCCCTGGAGGGGCTGCGGTGACGTTCAGAGGACTCCCCTGCTTCCCCCATCAAGCAGTTGCACAAGACGGATGGCTTTTCTTATCCCTTGCCAAGGCATTCAAAATGCACTAGTGCCACTTCTGAGTCACCCAGGCAAACTTCACTCTTTGTACGTGCCTCCAGGTGCCAAACCACCACACGCTATTTTTCCCCCAGGACACTTCCAGCATCAATGACCGTCCGACCCAGAGAAGGGGGCTTCACCTGTGTGTTTGCAGACACACATACCTGACATAACTCCACAGAGTCTCACAGCCAGACCTATTGATCAAAGAGCCCCAAATAATTTTGAAGAAGTGTCTTGAAAAGACTCCCAGCTTATCATTTCCTTGCCACGACTACCTGCTGCAACACTCCAGCTCAGGCTTCTGCCCTCAGCCCCACAGAAAGGGGGCAGCAGATGAGACCTTGTCCCGCTCAGCAACGGCTCTTTGGTTTGCAGAACACACAAAATGGGGACGGTCCAACCCGGCTCCACTCTGCCCTTCTCTCAGTTCACCGCTGGATCTCACGCCAGAGGAGATGGGGGCCTCAAAGCACACAGCTGCTAAAACTGCTGCTGCTGCGGAACACAAATCCTCCCCAAAACACACAAAGCTCCCGCTGTGGGGAACAAACAGAATGGGCTCATGTTGGCACCAAAGCTGGAAATTAAAAATACTACGTGCATAAGCACGTCGTGCAAGCATACTTTCAAAATAGAAGGCAGTGGTGGCTTAACGGTAATTTTATTTTTTGTATGTAGTGAAATTAAGTTAACTTTCACAGCATCAGCTACAAGTTGAAGAAATAAGGAACCTATGGCAAGTTACCAATTCAGCAAACAAATGGAGTAATAACATTTGAAAACAAAAACATGCCAGAAAAGTATAATCTACCCACTTCACAGTTTTTTTGGGAAAAAATATATTAAGACTAAAGGTCCTTTCAATCTGTATCAGCCAGATCCAACATATCCATAATGAACTCCAACTGCTGGCCATACTCACCATAACATTAAAAACTACAGTACAGAATTAAAAAGGTATGCAGCTTTGGCATTTGCAAGGGGAACAACATTTTCCTAAGCCAGGTGCTAGCGAGCTCTGCCAATGAAACCCCATCTATGTCCAGCAACGTGTCTGCTATTCCAGTTCTGGGTCCCTGGAGCTGACACAGCCATGGTTCAACCTGAGCTGGCAATACAAGCACCATAGCTGCTCACTCACCCGTCTCCCCACCTCCTCCTAATAGGGGAGAGGAATGAAACGAAAGGGAGAAACTTGGATTGAGATAAAACAGTTTAATAAAATAAAAAAACTTAATACACTACTAGTAAATATATACATATATATGATAGAAATAGAATGTAAAATAAAAGATACCCAATGCAATTCCTCACAAATTCCATCCACGCCAAGCAGCCAGGCCCAGGCAGCAGCACCTGGTCCCAACAGCTGATCCCAGAGAGAGAACAGAGAAAAAGGCAGAAAACCCAGAGGCCTCTGCAGAACAGCAAAAGGCTGAACTAAAGAAACTCCCCAACGGAACTCCCCCCAACAGGCCTCCATCCTGGCTCTGATCAAATGAGGAAAGAAATCAGCTGGAAAATCCTAATTCTCCTTAAATATGAAGCACGACGCTAATGGGATGGAATACTCTCATTGACCAAGCTCTGCCCCATCCCTGCCCCCCCTCCTCACACCTGTGGGCAGAGCATTCACACCAGTCCATGGCTCTCAGACCAGAGCAATTAAAAATATTAAATCTGTGCTGGGGTGTTATCTCTTGTTCTCAAACTAAGTCCTAATAATGATCCTGTTAGCTATGAAAAAGAAAGCTTTCTAACTGCACAAAAAAAATTAACTCATTTTCAGTCAAACCTGCATAGATACTTAAAGCAACAAATACTTAAACAGAATATATAGCTCATTTATGCATTGTTTCACATCACTTAGGAAGACTTAAATGATAGTTTCTAATACTAAGCACATACCCTATAAATTCACAATATTTGTGAAAAATACCAGTGTCTCCATCTTTTTTCAGATGCACTCCCGTAAGCACTCTTTTGACACCACATAAACATCTTTAACACCTTTAAACACAGTGGAAAGTTGGTTAGGTTATTCAGCCACAGTCCCAAATTTGGTGTCTGGCGTCCTTTTTTTTTTCTTTTCTTTTTTAAACTCTGGTTATGACTGACTACATTCCAGAGCAGGCCACAGCGAAATAGATGTTACCCAAAAATAAATGAAAAAGGTCTTTGTCCAAAGAGTAAGATACTGGCCACAACCTTCTGATCCTGAGGTTTCAAAGATATTATCTTTGGGTGACAAACTTTGAAGCCGACACATACAACAAGCTCTCTGTTAAAAGGTTGTGGTCAACACGCAGCTGAACCACGCATTCCCTCTGATGCCACAGGTTTACTGTGGGCATGGCCCATCTCGTCTCTGCCTTTCGATGGCAGCGAGGATCTGCCCAGGGGCTTAGGACCCACCGGTGCAGAAGTGCAAGGCGGTAACAAATTCTTCCCATGTTAAAAATGGGCTGTGGGGAAAAAAAAAGAAAAAGAAAAAAAGGCAAGTAATGCAATTAATCTTTTACAGATTTAGCTTATAATTAAACAAAAGCTTCTTCAAAGGATGGGTGCTGCAGAAGAAAGGCACTGTGTGGCTTTCAGGACAGGAACAACCCAGGCAACCCAAGGTCTGCAGTGGCTGCCAGCAGGCAGGCCTCGAGAATACCTACAGAGCTCCTTTCAACCCGTCACCCTCTCCATTCCTGGGCCCCCAAGAGCCCAGCGCAACGGCCTCTGAAAGCCAGGCTGCTCTGGCGGGGGGGTCTGTCACACTGCAGCAGGTTCTGGCTTCAAGTCTTTCTCATCCAAAGGCTCCCTCAGTTCAGGCAGCACGTACAGCCGCCCCAGCTCTACATCTCTTCACCGGGTGGACACCACAGTCTGACAATACCTACAAGCACTACACAAATATTTACGCTTTCCACAAATACTTAAGATCAGCTGGCCCCTCACACTAACACACTGCGATGGAGACCAGCCGCCGGCTTTGCTCGGTGCTACCCTTGCAGAGCTCGAGGAGGGTGCAGCGACAGCTCACCCGAGACCCCCAAACCTGAAACCCCGCAGTACTTGAAAACAGGCTGCGCTGTGATCTGAACTGCCTGGATGGCAGCTGACTTGACTGGTTTCACAACAGCAGCTGTGGAAAGCTGTACGGGAAATTTTTCTGTTAAAAAACTATTCAAAGTGCAGTTTCACAGACATTTCCTCTGCCAGCCTGGTTGGGCTGAGGGCCACTGGCTCCTCCAGCCCTCCTCTGTGGCCACTCACTCACTCCTACCCTGGCAGCAGCACTCAGTGGCCCTGGCAGTTGTTTCTGATGCGAGGGGTGATCAAAAAAAGCAACCTACTGGCTTAAAAAAAAGGAAGAAAATTGACTCATCAGTCCTTCTCAGCTGCTGATTTATTATGCAATGGCAGAAACAGTTCTGCCACTTCAAGTGATGGCACAGTACGTGGTTGAGAGGGGAGAGCAGAGGTGAACGCCACACCGCAGTCCCACACACTTCGACCCTTCTTTGAACAGGCATGTTAGTAGCATTTTCCTACCAACTCATTTGATTTGAGTGTGGTAGATTCCTGTCAGTGCGGAGGAACAATAATTTTTACATCCACACAGTGAGGAACAGAAGCAGGCAGACTATACAACAGCCCCGGTCCATGCAAACCACTTTTCCAAGTACAGGCAGGCCTGGACATACTCGCACACTCTCATCTTGTGCCAGCCTGCGGAGTACCTATGGCTAACAGGAGTTAGACAGCTTAACTAAACAGGGTAAAAGCAGATTTACCAACTTGCGCATGAGCTATCAGCTCCTGCCAATGAATACTCCACCAACATACACTTGCAGCAGGCTACAAATACGATGAGGGGCCTAGAGCACCTTTCTTATGAGGAGAGACAGAGAGAGACGGGTCTGTTCAGCCTGGGGAAGAGAAGCTGTGAGGGATCTCATCAGTGTTTATAAATATCTCAAGGGTGGGTGTCAAGAGGATGGGACCAGACTCCTTTCAGTGGTGCCCAGTGACAGGATGAGGGGCAACAGGCACAGAGTGAAGCACAGGAGGTTCCATTGTATATGAGGAGAAACTTTTTAATTGAAGGGTGCCAGAGCACTGGAACACGGTCCAGAGAGGTTGTGGAGCCTCCTTCTCTGGAGACATTCAAGACCCGCCTGGACACATTCCTGTGCAATATGCTCTGCTGTACCTGCTTTATCAGGTGGGTTGGACTAGATGATCTCCAGAGGTCCCTTCCAACCCCAACCATTCTGTGATTAACACCTGCCACACACTCGAGCCCTGATTTTAGCAAGCTGTGATCCAATCTGATAAATCAGCGGAATGAGGTATGATGATACTGTTGAGCACACGTAACTGCTTACATACAAGACTGAGAAGTGAATGTAGCCTGCCTACTGCTTTGGTAGAGAGAGTGACATTTTTAAAAGGTATTTTCCAGAGATGTTTCCAAAAAAAATCTCAAAGGTTGCACAAAATATTTGGCATAACCATTAAAACAAAGCGAGGAGTTCCAGGATCACTGCCCAAAACAGCCTATGGTATTTTTAAAATATACAGACCATAAGGAAATATCAAGCTTATCACAACAAAGCACTCTTCCTTTCGGGAGACTTCAGCAGAAATGGTAAAAATCGAAGGGAAGAAGAGCACACTAAAAAACAAAACAAAACAACAAAATGTGCACACTTAAATTAAGCAAAGACTTAGCAGGGTTTCATCTCTTTCCTCCTGACTGCCCAGCCGGCACGACCACACGCACATGCCTTCTGGTCTGTCCACAGAGCACAGGAATGTGCCTTGCTGAAGCCTCTTTTCATGGGGGCCTACAGCAGCTTAGTTTTTCATGCACTGTTTGACTACTTTCCTACCACAGTATCTGGGCCATAAGATCTGCAGATAACGCGGTCACTGACCTATTAACAGCAATGTCTATCAGAAACACCCAAACACCTCCTTCCACAGCAACATGCAGCCCCCAGGCAGTCTGCAGGGGCAAAGCAGCCAGCCCCAAGTGGATAATGTGCTGAAGCAGCTGCACAGCTGCCCTTAGACTTTCAGTTTCAGGAAAGAGCATCTAGGTTTTGTTAGTGTTCCGGTTCATGAAAACAACAGGTACCTGAGGCCAGGTGTCCCAAGTGTTAGGAGCTGAGCTCAGACTATTATTGAAAACCCTGACTGTTATGCACACACACATTTTGCAAAGGTTTCTTCAGCCAGACACATGATTACGCAGTGGTTTGTTCCTGTAAAGTACCTAAATTCACCTAAGACACTTTATTTCGTCCTTTGTCTGTCTTAACTGCTTTTCACTGCTTCTTCTTTAACACTCAGACTTACCACATGGCCTAAGCAAAAAGGTTTTCTGACCGGCATAGTTGTTAATCAGCCGACAACCTATTTTTGGTAGCACACCTTACACTGCAAACTGTGCAAAATTAAAACTGACTTCAGAGGAAAGTCACGCCAGCACGGACACTGCCTAAACACTGCTTTTCAGTGAGGCTTTCCTGCCCCGAGCTGAGGTTCTGAAGCCAAGGGCAGAGCTGCCACACAGCACCAAGCAGCTCAAAAACAAGGAGAACCACAATGAAAGCTAAAACACGGGCAAGCTGCTGCCAGGCACCGGCAGAGCTGAAGTTAAGTTGAGCTGTGTATGATTAGGTTGTGTCTCCGTGCTCAAATATTACCACATGGTGACTCAGCTCAGCATTAGAAAATAACATCACTGCAAAATGTCTAAATTAAAGACTGTCCAACTGCTCTTCTCCTGATGATTTTGGAAAAATAAAGACAATTGTTTAGTCTGACCTGAGCCTTGCAGTATCACATCACCCAGCTCCCCAGCAGTATAGCTATTTTCCATTAGCTAGGCCATCTGGACTTGACAGCAGTATGAGGTGGGCTGTCTGTCTCTCTGGGTACTCACATCTATCACTAAAAAGAGAAAAAAAACCCCACACTTCTAATTTGTCTGCTACAGTTCCCAGAACCTGGTTCTTGGTGAGGCTTTCTTCACTAGCGGAGAGAGCCTTTTAATTATCTGGTCTTTTTTCCCTGCTCATCAAAAAGAACCCAAACCATTCACCCTCAGTCTCAATTGAAGGCTTTATGACTTTTCTTCCCTGCAACCTAAGTTGTTTGCATTGTTTTCCTGCATCCCCTCAAATTTCCCCAGCCCGTCCTACAAAAACTGGGCAGCACCATCAGCCCAGCAAGTCATCTTGCTCTTCTTCCCCAGGCGCAGCCGAAGAGAAGGTGAGATGCTGCCCCACAGCACCCCATGCAGTGGGGCCAGCCTGCCCTCCACGCATCTTGCCCATACAACTGAACAGCTGGATGTATCTAAAAAGTGTATTTTATTTGCACTGGGGACATGCCATCTGAGTCACACTACTTTTAACAGTACTCTCCACTCAGACCTATGTACTTTCGGCAGAAATCTTAAATGTACCCTCAGGTACATTTACTGGTCATCGTGGCCTGTTTTCATCAGTGACCTGATCCTGAAGATGCTTCGCATCAATCTCTTGATGCTCTTCACTGAGAGCAACCTCCACAGGGTGACAGGTTCAACTGTCCTTTCCTATAATTTAATATTTCACTGTTTTCTCATCTGTAGGTTGTTCCAGATCATGCTGCGCCCACTTGCATTATACTAACAGCTATTATACTAACATAGCAACTGGAAGATGAAAGACAAGTCAGCGATGGCAACATCTGACACTTGGAGGTCCTCACTTCATACAACAAGAAAATTTTCTCCAGGTTAGCTCTGACGTTCACGACCAGGCTCCAGAGGCAGAATGGCACACATGGATGCAACACGGTGCTTCACCAGGGACAGACAGAACCAAGAACACGGTGCACGGCAGTTAACTGCTTAAGTCCATGCACCACAGGAGAGAAGAAGCAGTTAAAGTGAAATCTCTGTGTGCACTGACTTCAAAGCACACAGCTGGAACCTGAATGAACCGACAGCTCCGAGCTGTTCTACAAAGATGTGTCTTTATAAGGTACTTTCGACACTGAGCGCAAGTGGTTTTTAAGGCAAAGGAAGAAAGACATCAACACTTTGTACAAAGTGACTAAGGGCACCAAACATTAACTATTTCTCACCACATTATATTTAGAAAAAAAAATATAACTGCTCATAGCATTGCTAAATACGTTCCAGTTTACACCAGTGTCACAACAGCCAACTTCACACGCATTCCCAGATCGGCAGGTTCAAAATGGAGCCTGCTCACGTTTTCCCATTACTTACTTCTTGAGGAGCATTTTTAAATACAGTTACAATGACTACTGAAGAAGTATCTTGAATAGAATTCCTGAAACACTGTTTTGCCAGTGACGGTAATACAAAAAGCCAAGCAAAAAACACAAGTTATATCTCTTCAGAAAATGTTAAGAACTGTTCCTGCTAAAACTCAGTGCAAGAGATGGCAGGCTGACACATTTTTGGATCAGTCCTACTGGACAGAAAGAAGTGCAGAACTTTCCATTTCCAGACTCTGAACATGTATACGTTTAAGTACTTGAGCATATGCCGTCTCTAATTGCTGGAATTTCCAAACATCAGTCCCAGCATAGTTATCGCTAATTAAATTGATGATGAGAACACTAGGTGCATCAGGACCCCCTTCGAAACAAACACGGGGCCACCTTCCCACAGCTGCTGTCACGGTACGCGCTACAGCCCCCGCTGCCTCACGCTGTAGCACACACCAGTGTTGAAGCCCCTCTCTTGGGTGACCCGAACAAGTCACCAGGTCAGATCCAGTTGGCAGAATGGTCAATCACAGCCAAAAAATCTAGGCGGCCAGGCACTTAACATGTCAAAACATACTAGAGCCCCGCGCCGTTGAGAAAGAAACGGAAGCACCATTAACTTGGGCATGAGAAGGGCCTTGGAAGCAACCCACGGTCCAAGTATCTTCACATGGCTAAGCTGAGAACACCAAGCAGCCTCAGCACGTGTTTGGGATGACAGCTGTCGCCAGCTTGAGACAAGACCCTCAGCTTTTCCTGCAGTCACAGCTCAGGCTTGCATCCAGCCACTCCCCTGACACAAGTATGCCTTGCACACGCAACTGCGAGTGCATTCGTCGTAATGAAAATCTCAGGAACAGAAAAAAAAACACAAGCCAAAAACAAAAACAAAGACACCCTGGAATACCTATAGCTGCAAAAATTAAAATAAAAGCAGCAATAAGATTTATATCCTTCCGCAGAAAAGTATCCCCTTGCTCTTAAAGTAAAGGTCCTTCTCTTACATTGCCTTCACAGCTCCTAGAGCCATGGGTATTCAAGCTGTATGTTTAAACCCACAATTTAACCATCTTGTTAGATGTGAGAGAGAAAGGCTAAAAGAAATTAGGCAGCAATGGGAAATAAGCAGGAATGAGAAAGAGTATCATCTGCCTCTTATGCAGTTCCAGGGAAAGGACTCCAACCTAGCGATGCAAGTGTCAAATGATACAATGCTTATAGGATCTTACTGGTTTTGGTTGCTTTTCCCTCCCTTTCTAATCACTTTTGAATCCAGCAGCAAATTTTATCCAGCTTTGGCAGGCAGATGGGGGCCTCAAAGATATTATGTTCTTAAAATTGCCTTTAAAATAGATAAAGGTTTAGCAGAGAAAAATTACCTCAACCTTGAGCAAGGAAAAGGCTGCAACACTAGTTCAGTATTTATTAGAAAGGCAACTGACGTAAGACACCAACCTCAACGAACAAAACTGCAGAAAAGTAGGCTTTGCTAATTCAGATGTTCAGTCAACTGTTTGTTTAAAACAAAAACGCCATGCTTCTGCAAACAGGGAAAAAAAGTCCTTCATCAGTCTCTTTTTCCTAACTGTATTTAAGTGGAACACACTACAGTACTCCACATCAGACCTCAGACATGTAGCTCCACCTTCAACCATCATTAATAGCGGTGGCGTGGATATGGAAAGGCGGTTGTGAGAGGTGGTAAAACCCACAGCTAAATTTATCTTTTTTTTTTTTTTGTTACCTGACCAGCTCAGGTTAAACGCAATAAACCAAAGCCCTCTCACCCAGGAAGACCACTGGCAAGAGGAGAGACGTGTTTTGGGAAGCACACCTCACGGAGCTGAGCCAGGAACGGCCCAGCGCCTCACACCGAGCACCACCCAGCAGCGCCCTGGCATCCTCAGAGGACACCAGCCTGGACCAGGGTGGCAGAGCCACCCTCCTCACCACTAACGAGGAGACCCCGAGGGCAGGACTGCAAGCCCCCTTCTCAACCTGCAGATGCAAACAGGCAGCCCCAGGGTGCACGGGAGGCTTCCCTCCCTTGCCCCCAAAAGCTGAGGCCAATCTTACAAAGCATTTTTCTTTTATTTTTAAACCCCTCTGAATTAGAGGTCTGGGTATAAAACGAAAATCCGATACTCTAACTTGCAGCACATCTTACTATTCTTTTTAAACCCCTCTGAATTAGAGGTCTGGGTATAAAACGAAAATCCGATACTCTAACTTGCAGCACATCTTACTATTCTTTTTAAACCCCTCTGAATTAGAGGTCTGGGTATAAAACGAAAATCCGATACTCTAACTTGCAGCACATCTTACTACATGATATGATTTCTAAGTGCAGTATTAAAGAAAGCACTCAAGATTTAACAGACCTACAAAAATAGCTTTATAAACTTTAATAACTACCAGTTCTAATTGAAAAAGCCATCCCCTTGAACAACCCAGCTACAACATACTGCCCCCCCAAATTAATGTTAACTATCTAAATTACATTTATTTAACTCTGGAAAAAACATATTCATTGTAATAAAGATTTTCCGCAACAGCTGCTTTTCTTAACCATGATCTCAACTTTATTCTCTTGAGAATAACTACTGAAGAAAAGCCAAATGTAAAATCCTGTTTCCTGTCAATTTAAGCAGATGTTTTTATGTAATCAAAAGCATTGTGGAGGCCTAAGCCAAACTGTATTCTCACTGCACTCTCAAAATATGTCTACCAACAGAACACTAGGAAAAGAAGAAGCATTTAGCAAGCTTATTACAGTTCAGGAACCTAAAAGTGGCAGTTCTCTTCAAAACAAGGTTGTATGTTGCGTGATAAAAACCAACTGCAGAAATTAAAGTTTATAAATGTCCAAGTTCCTTGAAAGCAAGTTCCCAGGGTCTACTTGGCAAGGATACAAGTCACACAGTAATATTGATTAAGATTATTTAAAATAATTTTGGAGTGCAAAATCAGCATAACCAAAGTACACTGAAGTTTGGCAGCGTGCCGCTGTATCCTTTAACAACAGGAATCTGGTCTGCAAAACCTGAATGCACGTATTCCAACAGGCACCATCAACTAGATGTTTGGCATGGTTTGACCCAAAACCAAAAGTGCTGATCGCTTATTGTCTACTCCACACCAGGAAAATTTGCTGGCATTAACTCACGACGGAACTTGGATATCAGCTAGACATCCATGCACAATAACTGCGCTTTCACAGCCCAGATGGACAATACCAAAGTTCCCAGTCAGTTCCAGGAAAGCAGACAGACAGAGACAGACAGGCTGATATAAGACATATACAGAGCAAAAATGCTTCCCACAAAAAAACCCTAACCCATATATCAAACCCATTAACCTAGTATATCTTAGGTAAAAAGGAGGGATGCAACATGAGTGTTGATTTTGGGACACATACAAAGTTTCATCTTTGCTCAAGAAAATCACCTCTGTTTCTGGAGACAGGGTTAACCTCATTTTTGGGAGAACATTTAAGGAGAGGCCAAATTCCTTCTTGATTTCTCAGCTTGATTAAGAGTAGTCATAAAACGCCTGAGGAAGCTGGGTTGAAGGAGAAAGAACAACTTCTATCCCTTTTGTTTTTCTTGTGTATTAATAATGTTAAACAAACATCCCCTCATCAAGGTTGGAATAAATCAAGTCATAAAGGTAAAGATCATTTTTCCTCTTAAAAAAGGTACATTGCATGCTGTTGAGACATGGTCTATGCCATTTATCATCCTAGCCTATAAAAAGGTTATCCACACCAAGTTTGCTGGTATAACTCCAGGAATACGCAGTATTCAGCACAGATAAGTCTTACGTCAAAAATAGTGCTTAAGCCAGCAGAATACATCTCCCCAGGGTATTGCATAGTTTTGGCACTACGACTACATCCACTTCAGGGCTTTTGCTTTAGCTGCAACATCACTAAGGAGTTCAGTTTATTTACAGACTCCAAAGCGACACATCAGTGCCAATAAGACACATTATTATCAGATAATACCACATGCAGTAGGAATAGTGGCTTTAATAATGTCTCAAAGTTTAGTCACACTGAAGCCATGCCATTCACCATACAAGTCTCACAACCGTTTCATCCTCTTGGTATTGTTACTTCTGCAGGAGCTCCACCAAAAAAAACCAAAAAAGCATTGAAAACACAAACAGCCATGAACCGCTGCAGTGACAGCACCTACTAACAGCACTTTGTTGAGCTTCTCCAAAACTTGTTTCGCATGCTGCCGAAATGCACACGAAGCAGCAGTCAGGAGACCCCCTGCTTTAACAGGAATATTAGCCAGCGCGGGTACTGCTGTCCTGCTTCAAGAGGAGTACTAGCAAACACAGGTACTGCTGTCCCCCACGGCCACCCAGGACTGTGTGGTGAGGCGCAGGGGAGCTCCCAGGTGACAGGCGTGTGGAGGCACGTTCAGTAACCCTCACGGCCCACTGAAGCCTGAAAGAACCACAGCGGAAGGCCAAATTTAGCCTGGGATTCCAACCTTCAGCAAAGATCTCAGATTTTTTTTTTTTCCCAGGTGCTTCACAGAAAAGCAAGAGAATAATCAGATGCATGGGGTGGGGAGGGTGCAGAGTGACCAATTAAAAAATATCAGTAGAATCAGGACCACGAGGCATTTAAATATGTAAACCAATAGGAATAAGCTCACTGACTAGTCTGTTGCGGACAGGACAAACAGCAATGGTTTTCTATTGCAGAAGTGGAGTTTTGGGAAAATGATCCACAAAATAAAGTGCCTGGGGCAGATGTGGCCTAACACCGGGCTAGAGAGACAACTGGTAGGAACAGAAGTCCTCCCCTTGCATGCAGTCGAGGAGGAGATCTGGACGGGACCTCGCAACCATCCTTCTCCAGTTCCATGGTCCTTCACTCATCAGCACAGATTCCATCAGGAAAGCAGGTGTGCCGCAGTAAGACGCAGAGCACAGATTCCTCACCTCATGCACGCCGAAGGGCACAGGTCCTGCACCACCCTCCATCACCACTTGCTCTCATCTCTCACTTCCTCCACTAGCACCTGAACTTGCTCAACCTTTCCACAAACCGAATTTAAAGCAGTTTGTGAAGGGGTCCAAAGAGTGCCAGGCAGCCAGCAGCTAAGAGAGAAGCCAAGACCATAAACAGTTCTTACACCGTGGGGTCTCAGCTCCCCGCCACCAGGCAGCAGTGGCCATCACTTAAGCGCCTCTCGTAGCTGTGAGTGACCTGTCACCGCTTTGGGAGCGGATCCTTGCAGCGCAGGCCTCTGGGAAGTCTCGTCCCCATGCCCGCCACCCCAGCACAGCTCCTGGTGCGGACACCGCCAGCAGAGCCGCTCGCCCCGGGGAGACGGGCGGCGTTCGGCTGCGGATCCTCCCGGAACGCGAGGGGAATCAACCCCGAGGGCTCCGCGATTCGCCACTACAAACACCCCAGGCACCCGGCGGCAGGGGCAGCCCCGCTCCGCTCGGCTCCCGCTCCGCAGGTGCCGCTGTTACTGTAACGCCTTGGCTGCCCCGGGCTGACCGCGAGGCAGCGCAGCGATGCGGCCGCACCGGCCCCGTCCCGTCCCGTCCCGTCCCGTCCCGTCCCGTCCCGTCCCGTCCCGCCTTGTCCCGGGCTCTCCAACCCCTGCGCTGGGCCGTCGCCGCCCGGCCCGGCGGGGCGCTCCCCCGGGCCCCCGCTCTCCGCGGCGGAGCTGCCGGGCGGGCC
>VWYH01010450.1:90432-129379 GCA_013399365.1 Pampusana beccarii | reverse complement strand
CACCGGGCCCCGCGGGAACGCCGCGCTGCCGCTGTGGCCGCTCCCTCCGGCGGGCCTGGGCAGCCCCTCCGCCAGCCCCGGCTTCCCCGGGCGACGGGACAGCCCCCGGACCGGGAGCCACTGGGCCGAGCACCCGTGTTCCCCGCCCGGGCCCGGCAGCGGTACCGCGGCTGAGGCGCGGCAGGTGTGAACGTCTCTCCCGCTTGCCCGAGCCAGCAGAGGTGGCGGGTCCATCTGCAGTTGTGACATCTGGAGTCCATCCGTGCGGGACCGTCCTCCGCAGGCTGCCCTGCTGTAGGGAACGATCATCTTGCCAATATAATAGGCCCAGGCAGGATCTCTCAGCAAAGCAAATTCTATTAACGATTTTGCAAAACCGGGCGCCTTACCTAGTGGCATACGGAATACGGCCAAAGCCCCTGTTTATATCACCCTAATCCCGGCTGCAAATTCCCTCACCTATTCCCTATTAGTTGGGTACTGCAGGGTCTACAGACAACCCGATGCCTGCCTCAGTTTACCTGTCTCGTTTGTCTAACAATCCCCTCCCCTCACTGATTCAAAGTACGGACTCCTGGCTCTCTGGCTGCCCTTCCCCCTAGCTTAACTTTTAAAACACAATAATCAGTTTGCATTTCAGGATTAGTTCGAGGAGACTTTGTTTTACATTAAAGATTCGTAGCCAGATGTTTCCTCCCCGCCCCCTCACACTGGGGTCAGGTGCCGGATCAGCTGTAAAAACAACATTCCTCCTTCAATGGCTCCTTGCGCTGCTCTCAAGCACATGCTAAGATCACTTATCTGCTCACACACCCTCTAAAACACCTGTTTTTTAGTAGCTGGAATTTAACGAACTCTCCGAATAGGAAAAACATAGGGATCTTAAAAGACAAGGCATCAAATGTAAGTTTAACGCTGCAACGCACCAACCTTGAGTTCCAATGGCTTTGCCGCGGCCCACGGCCCTTGCACTGCCCACATCTCGATGGAGAAGCTGTGGCGCTCGGAGGACGGCTTCAGGGCCCTGCGCTCCTACAAGGAGCAGAGATCTTCCCTGGTGCTGCCGAAATACCTTCTCCAGCACCAGCTGCACGGAGCCAAGGGCAGCACCAGGCAGTGGCAGAGGATCTCTCGGGCTCCTGTGTGATGGTCTTTGCTGTTGCAGACAAAGGCACTGATAGTGGTGGTGTCCCAAAAGCTGGGATCGTTATCCGGCCTGTAGATAACAATTCACGTACAGGGTCGAGGTATTTGTTTCATCTGCAGTTCCGGGCAGAAAAGGGTGCTAGGCAATCTTTTGCAAAGCACACCAGGAGCGGAGTGAGTTACGTATTTATACATTTCAACTTTTAACCACTCCTAACATCTTATACATATTTATGCCTACTCAAAGTTCATTGGTCTAAGCTTTACTCACTTCAGTTTAAAAGGTGCAGTGAAGATAAAATTTTCTACGCATGCTCAGTGAGTAGGGGTCTTCCGGAGGCAAGTATCTTTCAACAAGGAGGTGTGGTTTTGTATTAAAATGAGCATATAATGTGCATAGTTCACCAAAGTTCACGATATACCGCTAGTCCTTGCCAAATTCCGTTGTTTGATACTAAGTGCATATTCTTTAAGCTTTATCTCAGGGTTTGTCCTTCAAGTTCCTCTCATAAGTAACCAATTCCTCTTTTGTTTGAATCATATTCTTTGTTTTATGGTCTGCTTTGACCTTCTGTAAAACTCCATTAAAGTTAATGGAGACCTCAGCCCCACCACGGTCCAGGCTCTGACGCGGCTGACGCTCCTGCTCTGTGGGAGCAGCAAATGCCCCAAGCACAGGTGAAGGCTCCTCAGGTCAGGACTGGGGGCTGGAGTCTCAATACACCTCCTCCGATTTACAGCTCCTCTCCCTATAAGCGGGGCTGAAGAGAAAGAATCAAGACTTGAACAACGGACAGGAAAGCAGCGTGGCCAGCAAACAGGCAATGGAAAACCACTGGTGTTTTTAACTCTGAAACACAGTCAGCTTCCTGAAGCACGTGGTTAAGACATGAGAACACGAGCATCGCAGCATAGTAAGAACTCAGCAAAACTGCGTTCATCTCTTATTTCTGTTCCAGACTTCTTATGCAATCACGAGAAGATGACTGGTCAGGCTTTGCTCCATTTCCACATCTGCAAGATCAACTGAAAACATGACGGAGAATCTGAGGTTTAATTTAAAAGCAAAGCTGTCTTGCCAAGAGAGAGTGGTGAAGGTGACACACGGGTACGACGGAAGAGTACAAGCGGCTGTACCGCACATCAGCACGTCTGCGATAGCAACGAGCGTTCACCGGGTGGGGAACATCATTAGTTCACTGCTCCATGCAGGTCTGTTAATGCCAGCCAGCGCTGTTATCATTGACACAACTAAATCCAGCCTCTGCACCGAAGAAAACAGCAGAGCTCTCTAATGGCCTTTCCAATCAGTTAGAGCGCGCCAGAGCCCTGGGATGTGTGCCTTGGCTTTTTGAGTGAAAAATTTGTCACCGGGAAGGCTTGAACTTTCCTGCTGTGTTGCTGGCGAGCATTAAGCGGGCTAATAGCAAAGCAATGAGCAGATGTTACTGCATGAAAGCAACTGTCAGTCTGAAACTACCCATGCATTTAGAATAAGGTTTTCCCCTCAAATACATATTCTGAAATCAGAGAAGGCTGTTGTGTTCCCCTAATCTGATTTACTGGACAGAAATCTTCAACCAGTAATTCCTGCATCAGACGGTTCCTTTTGGCAGGATAAAGAGTGTCTGTTTGAAGTGATGCTAATCCTGATTTAGGGCTTTCAAGTGGCAGTGAAGCCGTGGCATCAGGAGAAAAAGGCAGGATGCTTGGGCCTTGCTTTGTATGACGAATTTTATGAATATAGATTTACAGAGCTGCAATGAATCAGGCAGAACGGGGCAAGAAGTGGCCCTGCGTGAAGTAAGACAGCCCAGGAATGGAGTTAAAACTCTGGTCTCCGCTCAGGAGCTGGGAACGAGGAAGGAAGGGCAGCGCTTGGGTAGAAGTTGTAACCATGTGCTGCTTCCCAGAAAAAAACCCTAATGCGAAGCAGTAGTTCCCTGGGAGCAGGCGCTTTGCCCCCTCCGCGTGCCAGCAGGCAGAGGGGCCGGCAGAACCGGAAGCCCTGGGACCGTGTCACTGAGCCGCTTCCTTCAGGCAGCCTACGAAACTCTGCCCGCGGGACACCCAGCCCTGAGCCACACGTGCCAGTGACCTTCCGTGGCACTTCAGCTTTGCTCGGGCCCGGGAGAGGCATCGGCCTTGGATCCCAACTGCAGTGTCACTTTGTCACTTGCAGGTGTGGAACCCTGACGTGCATCCACTTTACTCATTCCCAGCTCATTTCTACACGGACTCTTGTGACAGCAGCAGAGCTTCCCACTGCCCCGCTTCACTGTGAGAAGAATGCGGTGTTACTGCCCCTACACAGAACTCAAAAGATGTTAGTGGTGACGCAGAGAGCTTTGTGGCGTAGCACAGGGAAACCGTAAGTTACCAGGATTGCTCAAGGACTCTGTGCTCTCTCAGAACTCGCATTGTATGAACCATCTCAGTCAACATGGCTTCACCAAGGGGAAGTCATGCTTGACCAACCTCATAGCCTTTTATGAGGAAATAACGAGGTGAATGGATGATGGCAGAGCGGTGGATGTGGTCTACCTTGACTTCAGCAAAGCATTTGACAAGGTCTCCCACAGCATCCTCACAGCTAAACTGAGGAAGTGTGGACTGGACGATTGGGTAGTGAGGTGGACTGGGAACTGGCTGAAGGAAAGAAGCCAGAGAGTCGTAGTCAATGGGGCAGGGTCCAGTTGGAGGCCGGTAACTAGTGGAGTGCCTCAAGGATCGGTATTGGGGCCAATATTATTCAATATATTCATTAACGATTTAGATGAGGGAATTGAGTGTACTATCAGCAAGTTTGCTGATGACACTAAACTGGGAGGAGTGGCTGACACGCCAGAGGGCTGTGCTGCCATCCAGAGAGACCTGGACAGGCTGGAGAGTTGGGCAGGGAACAATTTGATGAAATATAACAAGGGAAAGTGTAGGGTCCTGCATCTGGGCAGGAACAACCCCAGGTTCCAGTATAGGTTGGGGAATGACCTGTTAGAAAGCAGTGTAGGGGAAAGGGACCTGGGGGTCCTGGTGGACAGCAGGATGACCATGAGCCAGCACTGTGCTCATGCGGCCAAGAAGGCCAATGGCATCCTGGGGTGTATTAGAAGGGGGGTGGTTAGTAGATCGAGAGAGGTCCTCCTTCCCCTCTACTCTGCCCTGGTGAGACCACATCTGGAATATTGTGTCCAGTTCTGGGCCCCTCAGTTCAAGAAGGACAGGGAACTGCTGGAGAGAGTCCAGCGTAGGGCAACTAAGATGATTAAGGGAGTGGAGCATCTCCCTTACGAGGAAAGGCTGAGGGAGCTGGGTCTCTTTAGTTTGGAGAAGAGGAGACTGAGGGGTGACCTTATTAGTGTTTATAAATATGTAAAGGGTGAGTGTCACGAGGATGGAGCCAGGCTCTTCTCGGTGGCAAACAATGATAGGACAAGGGGTAATGGGTTCAAGCTGGAACACAAGAGGTTCCACTTAAACATGAGAATAAACTTCTTCTCAGTGAGGGTGACAGACACTGGAACAGGCTGCCCAGGGAGGCTGTGGAGTCTCCTTCTCTGCAGACATTCAAACCCACCTGGACACCTTCCTGTGTAACCTCATCTGGGTGTTCCTGCTCCGGCAGGGGGATTGGACTGGATGAGCTTTTGAGGTCCCTTCCAATCCCCAACATTCTGCGATTCTGTGATTCTGTGATCTCAGTGTATTTTCGAGTAAGAATATTGGGAGTTGTGCCAGTTCGCTCACACTTTCTGAAAGGAAGCTGCAACTTGCAATGCTGCTTTAAATGTTCTGTAGTTTCAGGGTTTTACACTAATGAAAGGATTTTGGTTTGTGCCAACTGGCAAAGAGAAGAGCACAAAAAAATCTGTATCCAATGAGAAGGAGAAATCTACCATTATGCTGTTTTTTTTCAGGTGAAATTAAACACAGAAAATCTTTCCAAATGTAAATGTAATCAGAAAGAAAACAAAACCAGATTGTTACACATCATGGTGGCCACTTACATAAAATTAGTTCATTTTTATAATATAACTTTATATGCTGGTTAAAGTACAAAATATGTGAAACTGTATTCTACGTAAATGTATGTTTTCCTTGAGCCTAGCCATTATACACCAGTAAAAACGTGGTTATAGGAAGGAGGGGAAATGCCTGTGCATGTGCATGCACATGTTCTCAAAACCCCCCCTCAGGTCCAAAACGAACCTCTTGCATGGCTAATAACCTAAGTGCTGTGATGTTTGCTGAAATAGTTTCCTGTGGAAAAGGTATCCCAGTAAAGGGGAACACCATGCAAAGGTGTGATCAGACAGTAAAAATAATTTATTTACCAGCTAGGAGTTTTACTTGTGTGTGACTGCACGTCCACATCTCACAGTCTAGGTGGCCGCAGGCCATAATAAACTCATGGCACCCTTCAGGTTTTGTTCTAAGTACGCACCGGCACCTGGATTATGGACCACTTCTCAAACCCTCCTAGGTAGCCAGAGCCTTCCAGAACCTTTGGGCATCTTCTGAAAACCGGCGTGTCCAGGCGCTACTGCAGGACCAGCTGCCACAGCACAGTCCAGCTCACGGGCAGACACGGCACAACGCGAGCGGGACCGTGTCGCTGGGGCCGTGTCGCTGGGGCCGTGTGGCTGGGACCCGAAGGCGCACGGCACCGCTCGCAGCCGCGGCGACACGGACGGGTTTCCGTGGTGGGGGGCCCGCTCTAGTATTTGCCAGGATCACCGAGAACAGCGTCCTCGGGTGCTACACCTTACCGATTTGCATCTCCGGCTGCCACTCTGCTTGTAAGTAGCTGAATAAATAAACAAACAAGAATGCTACAATAACAGCTGCAAGGAGTCCTGAAGAGGAGCTGCCAAATTCATGTATGCTGTGATGAAGCTACGAAAGACATAGCCATCATTAACCAACTGACATGATAAATGCTTTTTAACCACCTGCAAAACGAGAGGGTATTTTTCAAGTTTTAGATCCTTCTGCATGACAAGAGGGAGACAGAAGATTAAGCAGAGTGCTTAGCTTATATTTAACTAATAATGGATAGATGTATTGTAAGTAAGAAACTAAGCAATTACAACTAACATAATTAATTGTTTCTCAGTGTAGATGTATGTCAACATTTTCAAAAACTGTAATGCATATATAATAATTGTGCGAATATAAGCAACGCACGAGCATCCAGTCTTCGGAGCACTTATAGAGGATGATCCCCAGTGTTCCCCAGCACTGACAAAATAAAGAATGCCACTTAACACTATACTTGACTCTGCCGTTAAGTTTATTTCTCCGTTTCAGTCCAACGACAGGAAAAAAAACCCAAGTAATTTTTATGGCATCTTTTGATGTTTGAGCTTTTAGGATGTGAGCTTTCGAGCTGTTGTCAGCCTCTCCGGGAGCTGGAGACTACTTCTACCAGCAGCAGCTTTCGGAAAAGCATCGGGTAGCTTGGGATCTACTAGCAGACTTACACACTGCAATATTTGTTGCTGCTATAATGGGATGATCACCTCTGAGACTGCGTGTGGAGCAGCAGGGAAGCACACAGAACCAATACAATCGCAATGAGTGCAATGAAATGATCTGCCAGTGTAAGGCAAGTGCAAGCTGCAACTATAAATCTCTGAGATGTGGAGGAACAGAGGTTGCCAGTGCATGTGGGGCCAGACACACACATGTAACTGGCCCTTCCATAATATCAAGTTGGTCACGATACTACATGGTGGTATTTGCTCCTATATCTTTATTAGTGTTCTGTAATTCACACTATTTTTTTTTTCTAGCTGGTAATAGTTAATTAACAAGAAGATCAAAAGGAAAAAAAAATCCATGAACTTAAGTAGTCAAATTTGGTCACATTCTGATCAAATTAAATGTTCTGAATCACTTGTTGGACTTCAAATAAAGGATTTCGTAGCATTTGAAGATTTCAGTATTAAAAAACCCACAAGGCTAGTATTTCCAGAAAAACTTGCTTAAAAAAAGCTTTTTTTTTTCGAGAATGATAGTTTAATGAACTGGTTGCTTAGTTGTTTTTCACTCCAATGTTAATTTAAAGCGGATTAAAATTTGCATTGCCTATTAAGGAAATGCATGAACTAAACCTTTCTTAGTACTTTAATTTTTGTAACCAAAGTACAGAACAGTAATATTACACAGCTGTGCACTGAGCTCTCCAGATGCTGCATTTGCACCCTCTTTATTTGCCCTTTTTAGCACAATACCATGTAATGCCAATTATGTCATTCTTTCCGACCTCTCAGCGACTGTATGCAGTACAGCTTTTCATTCCTAAACCAGGCTTTTCATTATATGGTGTCTCAGGCTTCTTAATCACAGCTAATACATTTACCTTACAAACAGGTGACACAGACGTTTAACCCGGGTGAGACTAAGGAAACTGTATGCTGGGAGAAAAGCAGACAGCAGCATTGTTAGGTAAGGTTAACATAAAGGGTCTTTTTAAAGAAGTTCTAGAATAACATGAAGTTAAGCGGGCTCAGGCCGCATGCTGGGAGGCCGAGCAGTTATCTCTCCTTACAAGGAGCTTCAAGCTGGCAGAGTGACGATTCTTGGGGAGACAAGCGTTAGGTTAAGACCACATCCGACCATCTGCCTCATTTCTCTGTCACACATCGCCTCTGCTGGCCTGGAAAGCTGATCCACTTGGAAATCACCATTTCAACTCCTGCAGCTAAGTCTGATAGATTAAAATTGGTTTCTACCACCATAAATAAAGATAAAAAACACAGTGGCACTGTCTTTCTGCACCGTTGACTTCCTGAGGGAGCTGATACGGCAAAACCAAAGGAAGCTCCTGAATGTATGGCTGTTTCAAGCAGGAAAAGAAAGACAGTTTTACATTTGTCAGCCCAGTAGCAGACTTCTTCAGAATTACCAGATTGCAATACTTCATTAATTATCTGTTAATTTTATTTGCCAGTGAACTTCTTCCTTAAAAAAAAAAAATCCAAGAAAGATATTCATTCACAGATATCAAATTTGTGCAGGACAGCCTAAGTATTCTTTGAGGGCAGCTGCCTGCTAGCCCGACCCAAACTGCAGGTTTCCCGAAACCAAAGCACACAGCTCCCAACCATTTGTCAAAGACAGCTTCGTGTAACCGTCAGTGTCCCCACTGAAGTGCCACAAACCTCTTGTAGCGGGCAATACATCACATTCCACTAATGCTTTTTGGCTAAGAGTGAAATGCCCCCTCCTTCTCCTCCTCTCTCATCTGCAGACCATTCTGCACGAAGGTTTCTGGGCACAATTTGAACGAACAGCACTAGAGGAAATGGTCAAAATGCTGATGACCTCTGCACTGACCACACAGCAGGCCTCTCTGAAAATCCTCGTGGGACCTGGCTGCCTGTGCATTTGATTCTTGAGAAGAGAAAGACGCCCAGCCCACACCAACTCACTGTCCTTCTACTTGAAGGGACACGTTTCTAAAAGGAAATAAAAAAAATTAAAAATCTAAATGAGTTTCTCACGAATAGGAGGAAAAAAAAAAGGAAGTACTAGAATTGAACACAGAGATGGTATGAGGCTAGTTCAACAGCATAAAAACTGAGATTTTATTCCAGCTCTACTTGGGGAAGCTTGAAAATGAGAAATTTGCATTATAGGATGAAGAAGGTTTGGCCAAGCAGAGTTCTCAAGCTAGCGAGCACAGAGCTGCTTTGGAGCCTTCCTGGTAGTGGTGGTGGGCTACAGGAGGAACAGATCTAATTCCCAGGAGGTCTTCAGGAACATAAGAATCAACAGAAGGTTTTCCTAGGTAGTGCTGTATTTTGGAGCCAAAGAGAGACTGCAGCCATGCACGTCTTTTCTCCAGCCTCTCACACTACTGGATATCAGCAGGTGTATGCCAAAACATAGCCTGCCAAAGCGTCCAAAGCACTTGGTTAGGTCTCCAACAAGTTTCTCTATCTCAACTTGACAAGCTAAATCCAGACCTACCCTTGTTTTATCCTATGATTTTATTACAGTCATGTGGAAAGAATTAATACCTCACCTCAGAGACAAAGTCGGCATAGTTTAACACGAAATTCAAGTGGGAACGGGGGGATTCAAAGAAAAGCAGGCCTAATTGTAGCCTTTTTTGTCACAATCCTTCCCTTCTCTCTGAGAAGCAAATGAGTATTGAGCAGCCACAGGTAAAACCGGCTCTGTAAAGAATTCATTACACTGGAGCACATGGAGCGTAAACATTTGTGGCCGAGTAGGAGTTAAGCCAACAGTGTACATATAGCAAGCCAAGAGAACAAGAACAGTCACGAAAGCCAAGAATGAACGCAGGTAAAAGCAAAGAGCTGGCAGTGCTGACAGCATCAAGGCCATGACATGGCTAAGAGCACACCACAAATGCAAAGCAACAACTGTATGCTACAACTCAACCTGGCTCTGAGCCTTCGACAAAAATAAAAAGGCTGCAAGGATCACGCAGCGTTGGTACCAATCAAGAACCAGGGAGACAAGATGAAGACGTGAGAGCTAGCAGTCCTTGTTCTCCATGCCACCACAAGTAATCCTGGTATCTGTGAGAAAATGAAACCAGTTTTGTTTAAAACAGAGAGCAACTTCCCCTTCTGTATTGTGTGCTCATACAATGAGTTTTGCTGCATTTATTGTGGCAAAGTGGAAGGAAAAACCCCAAAGTTTTAATTAAATTATATAAACAGTATCAGTACAATGCACAGACATCACTCAAATTCCATTAAGTCTTGAACTAATAGCCATAGACTTTGCAAAGAGGAGGACTAGCCTTTCAGGAAGAAACAGCAGTAACTCATGATAAGAAGGTGGTAGGGGTAGAACCGTCTCAACCCAAGAGAGAAGGCATTTAGATTGTGTTCTGGCTCACACAAGTGTGCAACTTAGACCTCTGCAAAAGCATGCACATTGCAGGTTCAAGACAAACCATCCTTTATTGTTGTGGTTCTGAACAGAAGCCGAGCAGATTGCAGCAGCTGTATATCCAAGGAGCTGGTGTGATAAAAAATAGATTGTCAAAGCTGAAGCATGATTAGTATGATATAAAGCTTACGAGTAAGCAAGTAATAAATTAAACAGTATTTAGATGACTGATTGCATATGACCACATACTATGTTATAGTCACCTGGAGTTCCAAATACTCCTTTCAGAGTTCTGACCTAAGTCACTAAACTATCCAAAAGCCTGAGATTTTAAAAAAAAATGGTGCTGATTCTTTTTCTGATATTACTTTGTGATGTACATACACTTTGTCTATGCTATGGTGATCATCATTTGAAGCAAGGTGATTTTAGTCCCTGACACAGGCAGCTTCGTTCACTAACTCATCTGAGAACAAGACTTAACCTCATGGTATAGACCAGGCCCCAACTGCACTTAACCTCATGGTATAGACCAGGCCCCAACCGCACACTTGTGCGGTTGGGGCCTGGTCTATACCATGAGGTTAAGTCTTGTTCTCAGATGAGTTTGTGCAATGTGGAAGCTGGAAGGGAACAGCTCCTGAACCTATATTATATAGAAGCATTTCTTTTTTTTGAGCATCTGCTGTGGTAAACAATATTGGAAGCATACAAGACAGCAACCTCGGTCACAGAACATCCTCTCTCTTCAAAGCCACTCTTACGGAGCACAGCAGCTGTGCTCTGTACATACAAACACTGCCCATCTGCCTCAGTGCCTGCTCCACAACTTTTGCCAGTAGGAACTTATATGGGATTGTTACTTGTGCAGGAATAGTGTGGCCAGCAGGACCAGGGAAGTGATGGTGCCACTGTACTTGGTGCTGGTGAGGCCTCACCTTCAATCCTGTGTTCANCTTCTCCCAAGTAGCAAGTGACAGGACAAGAAGAAATGGCCTCACGTCGTGCCAGGGGAGGTTTAATTAGATATTAGGAAAAAAATTCTTCACAGAAAGTGTTGTCAGGCATTGGAACAGGCTGCCCAGGGAAGTGGTGGAGTCACCGTCCCTGGAGGTGTTTAAAAAGCTTACAGACGAGGTTCTTAGGGACATGGTTTAGTGCTAGAGTTAGGTTATGGTTGGACTGGATGATCCTCAGGGTCTCTACCAACTGAAATGATTCTGTGATACTGTAAAAGGTTTACTTCGGGGAGGGTATCACGCAGCATTTGACAAAAAGGTAATCCTGTTACTCTCAAAGCGGAGCTGGCAGAATACTTAAATTGTCACTGCCATGCAAACTCTGTTATACCAAATATTTAGGGTACTCACTGAAAAATCCAGTATCTGTTTTAGGGGCTGAAATTTTCCAGGCTTTGAAGCCCAGTCAGAATGCTGCCTTTGGTTAAGTTGAATGCAAAAAAAGTTTACTACTAACTCTCTCTTCCCTATTCAGATTAACATATTTTTGTACATACACCTGTGAGAAGTAGGAATGCAGTTCTGTTAATCCCCCAGCCTGCACTCAGGATGATGATGATGTCTGATTACACAAACAGCCAAAACTGCTGTAACTGATGTTATTTAATAAGCATTTCCTCTACACTGTCAATTAGATCTTAGTAGGAAACTTATGTTTAATTTTCAACTGCCAACAACCAATACAGAAAACAGAAGGGTATTGGGAGACTTGTAACTGTTCTCCCTTACAAGGCCAGCACACTTCGCGTTGCCTTAAGGTAGGAGTTAACTGAAGTAACACAGGACCAAAAAGAAGGTTGCTCGTACTCTACAATCTTCAAAGTCTTCTACTAATACGCTCACCACATACATTAGAAACAAGAATGCTGAAAGCGGTTCACAGGTGACCTGTCATTTTCCCACCAGGTATCCCTGAGATCCACCGCACCTACTGGCTTGTTTCTTTCCCTTGCAGAATTTCGGTTGCCCAGCAGCTTTGCAACACAGCCATGCTGGAAATCAGGCAGAGCTCAGCCCAGTATCTGCACTATGAAATGTTCAACAGCCACAGGCTGACAGGAGGGCTGGTATAGTTTTCCCAGCTGCAATAAGAGATGGAGGGAGATGCAATCTTCAGGCTGTGAAAGAAACAGTATGTATATGCTCTCAGATAATTTCTCCTGGAAGACTGGAGTCTGAATGTGCAGTGTTATGGGTTTTTTTTGCAATCTGTGTATCCCACTGTTTTCAGTATAGTGGAGGTGTCCTTGGAAAGTCTTAATGCATGACCACTAAGAGAGCACATACAAACTCATTTGTTATTACATTGGTGTATTAACTGGAACAACAACAACAAAAAATGCATCCTGCCCTTCCTTTATAATTATACAGTTTTTCCAACATTTATTACAAGGCTGGCAGGCAGTCATATGTACATCTAAGTTCCAGGTGAGAAGGCTGTATTTGCCATTTTCCTGTGTGCATCTGTACAGGATAACTGCATAAAGGTTCTGCAAAATTAGTCTGTGTGAATCTGTAGCCAGCAAACAGTTTTGACAGTCACTACCTCAAAGCATGAGTCAAAGTAATGAGACAGCAAACCAGAGAAAGGAATATCTTTGCTTAAAAATACTTTTATTCAGAATAGAAGGTTAATGAAACCTTAGTTTCAGTAAGGAAATCTTAAATTCACATTTTACATATGAAAATATTACAAAATAACCATCCAGTGACTATTACAGCGTTTTTTCAAAGGTTGCAACTTGGGCCATTTTCACTTATTTTCATCCACCATCCGCAGCAATCAAAAAATCAGTTTTTTTGGTAATCCTGAAAAGTGTAAATCACATTGTTACCAAAGTAAAGGGATTCAGCCCCCTCCTCAAGGTTTTAGTATTTATTTGATACTATTCTTGAGATACATCTACTCTGAGCTGGTTCATGCTGTTTGCTGCAGCAGAAAGCATGACTATTTCCAGTAAATCTATGAAAGAGTGCTACAATCAAAGCCCATTTGAGTTAGTAAGGGTACTCCAAAGAAGTCCCAAGTTCTACATTTAAGTGTTAATTGCATTTGGGATACGTGTAAGTATTTATCTTAATTGGTATAAAAAGCTAGATAGTTGATTTTACTTTAAACCTAAGAAAGGCAAGCAATGCTGACCCTCAACCCAGCCCCACCACACATGCACTCTTCACGATTTTTCTATGAGCTGTCACCACTCAGCAAAAAGCTCTCTGCAAGAAGTAATGGCCCTTTTAGTCTCTGCCTCATCCTTTGTGTTTGTTGGCATCAGCTGTAGCAACAATGGTGGCAGCAGTACCTTCCCGGTTTTACTCCACATCTTGTCCTCTCATTTCTTCCTATGCTACTTAGTTATAATGTAGGTAGAATAAACCACAGCTGCCTTCTGGGATGGATGTGAATCTTACTATGAAAGGATCCAACTGTTTTTGCCTGCCCTATAGGCAGAGGTCTCCTCTAAAATACACTGACACTGAACCACACCCATAAGCTTTAAACAACTGCCCAAACAATACAAATTCTTAACCTTAGATATGAACAGAATGGTATTTTTTTTTTCCAAATAAATGTAGAACAGTTCTTAAAATAGAAAGATTCCCTATACAGTGTTAATTCAGCAAAAAGTTTAGGGCAGTATCTTTTATACTGATTTGTAAACTTATGGCTCCAGAGAATGCAGATTAATGCAACTAGAAATCAGTGTTCTGGGAAAGGATTGCTGCTTTTCATTAGTGTTTGCCTGAGTGGAGAAGATGGACAATGATGTCATCATAGCATCAGTGTCTCCACATACCTCACTGATCAGAAAAAAGTGGTAGCAATAGCTAGAAATGATGCATGTTTAATACTTTTCACAGGCAGTCATCCATCTAGTGAGTTTCCCCTGACAATTAAGGGGCTGGTTTTTTGAGAAGTACAGCTGCTGCACATTTAAGTTTGATGAACACACCCCACAGGCTATGGGGTTTTGTCCTTGTGGAAAAGCAGCACTTATGGGGATGGCATAAATTCCTTCTGGTGCCGACATTCTATAGGCAGGTACCCACCAGAATCACTTGGTCCATTCTGCTAAAGTCCAGAGTGTTACCTCAACAGGGCTGAGGGAAAGAGAATGGACTGTGCAAGATACAAGCACAGACCAGCCTAAGAATTTCAGGGGACACAACTTATTTTTCTTTGAAATGACTTTTGCACATTTCTATCCTCAGTAACAATAAAAACCTCCTGTGCTTCAAATTTTATTTAAGCAAACACTGTAGGATTGTTCTTCCAAACCAATATTCAGATTTTACCTTCAGATGATAATGCTATGTAAGGATGTCAAATGAAATGCAGAGTAGCAGATTTGCTAGCTCTAACACTGGCTCTCCTTTAATGTTGGTTGTCACTAGAGGATCTGCCCTTGAGACCCTCATGTTCTGTCAGCCCAGCTAAGACAGTAACAAAGCATAATGGATTTTCTGATGTGCTTTAAGAAACATTTAGTGGAAATGATACTGGTTTTTACACTGATACTCGTCTCAAATTAATGCTGATGTCCTAAATGGCTCAGTTACAGCCAGTCTCAAAACTCCTGACAGTTAACACAGAAGTCTAATTTTGTCTTGCAGAAGATAAGACTTTTGGAAAGACATTAAAACAATTAGTGTTCTAGACTGACACAGCTCCAGAAACTCCGCTCATTTTCAAATACAAGACTTAAACAGTTACGTCACAAAACTCAAGGAAGCATTTATTCTTCTTTCCTGTCCTTCAATTAACAGGCAAATTCTAGGGCATGTACTCCAAAACATTAATCACAGACCCTCATATCATGTTGCAAAAGGAGCTAAAAAGCTTAAATTAATTACCCTAACTACGGTAACTTGACAAGTTCCCACACATCAGCTGAACCATCATACGGGGTTCAGCAGAGAACATCCAAATAGTTAAATGATTAATTTTTTTTTTTTTAAAGATTAGACTCTTAATCTAAGTTGATTTGACATGGACTAAGAAACAAGAGGTCAAAGTGCCTAAAATGTAAGTCAAACTCTAATAATGCAGCCATCTGTCTGACTTCAAGAGGAAATGCACTTTCATGGAGTCACCTCCATTCCAAAAAGGTATCACTTTTTTATCAAAACAGAGTCTCCTACGAGCAAAAAGCTGATGCTAACCTTGCAGCTGCTATCTAGCATATTCCAGCTGTTAAGATGACCAACCAAGTTCAAGAACCAGTATTTGCCTCTCTACTAGAATGTCTGAATAATTCAGTGTCAGATATAGCTTGAGTCCTCAGAGTTTTTCTTACAATGAAGACATTAAGTACATGCTACTGTTTGGGGAAGACTGGAAGCTCCATATAGAAGTAAATGTTAGGGCATAGGCTTGCCTTTTAAAAGGGTCACAGAAATGTGCTTCACGTGCCTTACCCAGAGCAGTCTTAAGAGGTACCTTGCTTAGTCTGTGACAGAAAGAACAGAAATCTGTCTTCTGAACTCAACTTACATCCTCCACTCTGTAATACGAAAGATGACATGCTATGTTTCTCTTTCTTCTTCCCCTCATTTTTTAAAGTGATGTAAGTTAAGTTACTTCCACCTCAGTAAGATGTCTCAAAAAAATAACAGGCCTCATAACAGCACATAATTTACTGAGTAGGACCACACTCCATTACAGAATTTAATGGAACTAGAGATTTCTTCTAGCAAATAGATTCATTACGTATCTCTTCTAAGAAGTATATTTGTAATCATCATAAAAGAGCCTTTTTTGTACCAGTACTGTGAGAATACAGGGCTAAGTCATTCTCACCCTAAAGCATTTTTTACTAAAACATAGATCGAAGGGCTTCAGCTGGTGCCCAGAGATGTAGTCTGCTCAGAGTTTCTGTTCTTAAACACTGGAAGCATCACATTCCCTCTGAGCATGTAGTTCCTGTTCTAAAACAGATGAAACATTAAGGGGTTACCTTGATCTATTCCTTCTGTTCTTTTCCTTTTTAAATTTATAAGTGCATTCTGTTGCTCCTTTACAGCTTCTGCAGGACAGTTGGGTCTTGGCAGCTGATTTCCTGGAGTGGGTCCTGGTCGGTTACTGAAATACTTCTGTTTCAATGCCTTAACGATAACGGAAGAAGAACAAACAAGTAATTAGTATAATGTGTCAGAACACCACCTATAAAGAGGTTATAATTAAATAAAGCACTTGGCAATTGGACACTTTTGTACCAGAAGGTGGCCTTGGGGCAAATCAAGATTTTGTGTTCTCAGTGACTACCACAGCCCTTCAATTTGTACGCTGAGGTACTTGTATACTGTTACTTTTAACTAATGCTGAGACATCCTAACAAAGCTCTAGACCACACTGCAGGAGCTCTGAAAAGATTACATCCTGAACAGACAGATGAGGATGAAGAAGAAAGTAGGAACGAAGAAAGACTAAAATAATATCTCTGAAGCCTTGATCAGATCCAGGACCTGTACACCACCTATTTTGCTAGCTTTTACAATAGGTCTTTCCCCAAAATTTCTTTAACTGTGCTGTAAACTGTAGGAAAAATGTAGTTTGAATTAGAGCTGAACACAAACACAACGGAGCAGGGTTAATTTCATGTAGTGGAATTACATATCCTATTTTAAGCGTTAGGAGTTCCACAGCTTACATAAGCCATGGTTAAGGAAACGAGGCTGTCTCTTACGAAGTCATTACTCTTGCTTATGTCAGCTACCTGGTATTCAATACCAGCTATAAATCAAGCCAATACAGTAAGCACAAGTTGTTTCCTACCTTAAACTGTGTCATTGTCATTAAAAATGCTACACTAGAAAAAAACCCCATATATATTCAATATCCAAATCACCATCCTACAATATGACCGCTAAAATGACTTCATATGTACAAACTCATACACAAAGCGTCCCAAGCACAGCAGAACTTATACTGAAAGTTCTTAAAGATGGTGACCAAAAAAAACCTGAATGTGCTCTGAAAAGTCTTCTAGTAAAAAGATAGGTAACACATGCAGTAACCTCCTGGATTCGGATCTGTCTTGTCTAATAAGCAATGAGGAAGTCTTGGCCTTAAGGGGACAGCCCTGTTTCTCACATGCCTCCCTAACAGTGTAAGGTGACAGAAATACCATTTTGCCAACGGCTATATCTTCTTCACAGCAGAAGTCAATATTCTGAACTAACTAGAACATTTTGCAAGATTTTCATTCAAAGTCCTTCATTTCTCCCCATCAAGGAGTAGTGAAATTCAGATCAGTTTTACCCAAGTATAATGGAAAATGATATTTAGACCAGAATGCTGGTTTAAATCACTACAGAATTTCATGTTAAAAAATAATCAATGAAGTTTAAATGAAATTGAAGAAGAGACTGGATGAATTAAGGATGAAAACCTTTCAAAACCAGAGAATGGGATATACTATGTTAAAATTGAAGTTTCAAGCTTTAGGTGACTGAATTTTGAATGTCAAATATAATGACTGAAGGCCATAACTCATACACCTTGTAGCTGTCTATCATTGCTCTACATCGGTAATGGAGATGATCATGAGCATTGTTCATGCCTTTCAGAGTTCTCTCTACTGAACACCAGAAATATGTTTCTAGTATTTCATAGACAGAACTGTATTACATTTCATTTCACACTTGGCTTACTTGCTTCAAAACACATTTATCTGATATTAACAGTAGGTTGATGAATATTATGACATCATGCCAACATACTATACCTGAGTAGCTGTAACCCTAGTGCAAGGATTAAATGTGAATAAACCTTGCAGAAGACTGAGCAAGTNCAGTAAGATGTCTCAAAAAAATAACAGGCCTCATAACAGCACATAATTTACTGAGTAGGACCACACTCCATTACAGAATTTAATGGAACTAGAGATTTCTTCTAGCAAATAGATTCATTACGTATCTCTTCTAAGAAGTATATTTGTAATCATCATAAAAGAGCCTTTTTTGTACCAGTACTGTGAGAATACAGGGCTAAGTCATTCTCACCCTAAAGCATTTTTTACTAAAACATAGATCGAAGGGCTTCAGCTGGTGCCCAGAGATGTAGTCTGCTCAGAGTTTCTGTTCTTAAACACTGGAAGCATCACATTCCCTCTGAGCATGTAGTTCCTGTTCTAAAACAGATGAAACATTAAGGGGTTACCTTGATCTATTCCTTCTGTTCTTTTCCTTTTTAAATTTATAAGTGCATTCTGTTGCTCCTTTACAGCTTCTGCAGGACAGTTGGGTCTTGGCAGCTGATTTCCTGGAGTGGGTCCTGGTCGGTTACTGAAATACTTCTGTTTCAATGCCTTAACGATAACGGAAGAAGAACAAACAAGTAATTAGTATAATGTGTCAGAACACCACCTATAAAGAGGTTATAATTAAATAAAGCACTTGGCAATTGGACACTTTTGTACCAGAAGGTGGCCTTGGGGCAAATCAAGATTTTGTGTTCTCAGTGACTACCACAGCCCTTCAATTTGTACGCTGAGGTACTTGTATACTGTTACTTTTAACTAATGCTGAGACATCCTAACAAAGCTCTAGACCACACTGCAGGAGCTCTGAAAAGATTACATCCTGAACAGACAGATGAGGATGAAGAAGAAAGTAGGAACGAAGAAAGACTAAAATAATATCTCTGAAGCCTTGATCAGATCCAGGACCTGTACACCACCTATTTTGCTAGCTTTTACAATAGGTCTTTCCCCAAAATTTCTTTAACTGTGCTGTAAACTGTAGGAAAAATGTAGTTTGAATTAGAGCTGAACACAAACACAACGGAGCAGGGTTAATTTCATGTAGTGGAATTACATATCCTATTTTAAGCGTTAGGAGTTCCACAGCTTACATAAGCCATGGTTAAGGAAACGAGGCTGTCTCTTACGAAGTCATTACTCTTGCTTATGTCAGCTACCTGGTATTCAATACCAGCTATAAATCAAGCCAATACAGTAAGCACAAGTTGTTTCCTACCTTAAACTGTGTCATTGTCATTAAAAATGCTACACTAGAAAAAAACCCCATATATATTCAATATCCAAATCACCATCCTACAATATGACCGCTAAAATGACTTCATATGTACAAACTCATACACAAAGCGTCCCAAGCACAGCAGAACTTATACTGAAAGTTCTTAAAGATGGTGACCAAAAAAAACCTGAATGTGCTCTGAAAAGTCTTCTAGTAAAAAGATAGGTAACACATGCAGTAACCTCCTGGATTCGGATCTGTCTTGTCTAATAAGCAATGAGGAAGTCTTGGCCTTAAGGGGACAGCCCTGTTTCTCACATGCCTCCCTAACAGTGTAAGGTGACAGAAATACCATTTTGCCAACGGCTATATCTTCTTCACAGCAGAAGTCAATATTCTGAACTAACTAGAACATTTTGCAAGATTTTCATTCAAAGTCCTTCATTTCTCCCCATCAAGGAGTAGTGAAATTCAGATCAGTTTTACCCAAGTATAATGGAAAATGATATTTAGACCAGAATGCTGGTTTAAATCACTACAGAATTTCATGTTAAAAAATAATCAATGAAGTTTAAATGAAATTGAAGAAGAGACTGGATGAATTAAGGATGAAAACCTTTCAAAACCAGAGAATGGGATATACTATGTTAAAATTGAAGTTTCAAGCTTTAGGTGACTGAATTTTGAATGTCAAATATAATGACTGAAGGCCATAACTCATACACCTTGTAGCTGTCTATCATTGCTCTACATCGGTAATGGAGATGATCATGAGCATTGTTCATGCCTTTCAGAGTTCTCTCTACTGAACACCAGAAATATGTTTCTAGTATTTCATAGACAGAACTGTATTACATTTCATTTCACACTTGGCTTACTTGCTTCAAAACACATTTATCTGATATTAACAGTAGGTTGATGAATATTATGACATCATGCCAACATACTATACCTGAGTAGCTGTAACCCTAGTGCAAGGATTAAATGTGAATAAACCTTGCAGAAGACTGAGCAAGTCATCACCAGCTGCACTGAAGATATGTTGAAGTGGCATCCCAGGGAAAGACTTAAATGTGACATAATCTGGAAGACTCTTCATTCCCTACAAAGACAAAAATGGCATGAATGTTTTTCAAGTTAGAGAGAGTTCAGCTTTTCACAGAAAGGGAACTTCATACAGCTGTCTTTCAGGAGAAGCAAATTACCTTTCAAAAGACTCTGGTCACTGAAATAAGTGTAGGAATAGTAGGTCATAATGACTTTATTTTTTTTAAAAAATAACTGTTTTAAGTTGTTTCATACTTTCCAAGTAATCTGTCCTTCCCTTATGCTTTAGTGGTGACCAGTACAAAAGGAAAAACCGCTAACAAAGACAGTNACTGAAATACTTCTGTTTCAATGCCTTAACGATAACGGAAGAAGAACAAACAAGTAATTAGTATAATGTGTCAGAACACCACCTATAAAGAGGTTATAATTAAATAAAGCACTTGGCAATTGGACACTTTTGTACCAGAAGGTGGCCTTGGGGCAAATCAAGATTTTGTGTTCTCAGTGACTACCACAGCCCTTCAATTTGTACGCTGAGGTACTTGTATACTGTTACTTTTAACTAATGCTGAGACATCCTAACAAAGCTCTAGACCACACTGCAGGAGCTCTGAAAAGATTACATCCTGAACAGACAGATGAGGATGAAGAAGAAAGTAGGAACGAAGAAAGACTAAAATAATATCTCTGAAGCCTTGATCAGATCCAGGACCTGTACACCACCTATTTTGCTAGCTTTTACAATAGGTCTTTCCCCAAAATTTCTTTAACTGTGCTGTAAACTGTAGGAAAAATGTAGTTTGAATTAGAGCTGAACACAAACACAACGGAGCAGGGTTAATTTCATGTAGTGGAATTACATATCCTATTTTAAGCGTTAGGAGTTCCACAGCTTACATAAGCCATGGTTAAGGAAACGAGGCTGTCTCTTACGAAGTCATTACTCTTGCTTATGTCAGCTACCTGGTATTCAATACCAGCTATAAATCAAGCCAATACAGTAAGCACAAGTTGTTTCCTACCTTAAACTGTGTCATTGTCATTAAAAATGCTACACTAGAAAAAAACCCCATATATATTCAATATCCAAATCACCATCCTACAATATGACCGCTAAAATGACTTCATATGTACAAACTCATACACAAAGCGTCCCAAGCACAGCAGAACTTATACTGAAAGTTCTTAAAGATGGTGACCAAAAAAAACCTGAATGTGCTCTGAAAAGTCTTCTAGTAAAAAGATAGGTAACACATGCAGTAACCTCCTGGATTCGGATCTGTCTTGTCTAATAAGCAATGAGGAAGTCTTGGCCTTAAGGGGACAGCCCTGTTTCTCACATGCCTCCCTAACAGTGTAAGGTGACAGAAATACCATTTTGCCAACGGCTATATCTTCTTCACAGCAGAAGTCAATATTCTGAACTAACTAGAACATTTTGCAAGATTTTCATTCAAAGTCCTTCATTTCTCCCCATCAAGGAGTAGTGAAATTCAGATCAGTTTTACCCAAGTATAATGGAAAATGATATTTAGACCAGAATGCTGGTTTAAATCACTACAGAATTTCATGTTAAAAAATAATCAATGAAGTTTAAATGAAATTGAAGAAGAGACTGGATGAATTAAGGATGAAAACCTTTCAAAACCAGAGAATGGGATATACTATGTTAAAATTGAAGTTTCAAGCTTTAGGTGACTGAATTTTGAATGTCAAATATAATGACTGAAGGCCATAACTCATACACCTTGTAGCTGTCTATCATTGCTCTACATCGGTAATGGAGATGATCATGAGCATTGTTCATGCCTTTCAGAGTTCTCTCTACTGAACACCAGAAATATGTTTCTAGTATTTCATAGACAGAACTGTATTACATTTCATTTCACACTTGGCTTACTTGCTTCAAAACACATTTATCTGATATTAACAGTAGGTTGATGAATATTATGACATCATGCCAACATACTATACCTGAGTAGCTGTAACCCTAGTGCAAGGATTAAATGTGAATAAACCTTGCAGAAGACTGAGCAAGTCATCACCAGCTGCACTGAAGATATGTTGAAGTGGCATCCCAGGGAAAGACTTAAATGTGACATAATCTGGAAGACTCTTCATTCCCTACAAAGACAAAAATGGCATGAATGTTTTTCAAGTTAGAGAGAGTTCAGCTTTTCACAGAAAGGGAACTTCATACAGCTGTCTTTCAGGAGAAGCAAATTACCTTTCAAAAGACTCTGGTCACTGAAATAAGTGTAGGAATAGTAGGTCATAATGACTTTATTTTCTTTAAAAAATAACTGTTTTAAGTTGTTTCATACTTTCCAAGTAATCTGTCCTTCCCTTATGCTTTAGTGGTGACCAGTACAAAAGGAAAAACCGCTAACAAAGACAGTAAGTATGAAAGAACTTTAGAGTGGGTGCAGACAAATGAAGTAAAACTACTTTCTTTTGCAACCTGACACAGTGGAAGAGACAGGACTCACAAAAGAGCCAGTCTGCATTTTCACCAACTTAGTGATACACTGTCCACCTCCTCAAAGTCCACTTATTCATCAATGTTTTGAGCTACTTTTGAAACACACAACTGATAAACTTTTTATTTGGGGAGTGGCGGAAAGAATGAAAATATGCCGAGCAGTTAAACAGTTTGATTATTTAATTTTCTTCTCCTGTATGTACGAAATCAGTACCATCCAAAATATATCATAAAAATGACCTTTTTACAGACGATTATCCAAACACTGTATTTTAATAGTATTTTAAGTATTTTAAACTTCTAGTCACCACATTTCAGTATGTTTATTCAAGCAAAATAAAATATTAATACTCAAGAATGTGCTCAACCAGTTACAATCTTGACAGTAAAGCTTTCAATTCTTGAAATGCATGGGCTTGCAAATTGATTTGGAAATGCATCATCTCTGTCCTGCTAGTCCATTTCCTATTGTCTCCTTTCCCCACCTATATCTTAGCTCTTCCCCTCCAAAGAAAGCAGAAATGTAACTGCAAAAATCTCCATGTGTTTCATTCAGAATCCCAGAACAACAACAGAATTGTTTGGGACTAGTACCCTTCACACAAAGGAAAAGCAGCACAGAGAGAGAGCAGAAGCAGGAAGTGATAAGTCCAGAGGGTGCTCCCACAACCCAGCTACAGAAGATGATGATCTGATCAGGGAATTCAGGACCCTGTGCCCATCAGCTTGTTCGGGTCACTCATCACCCTGATTCCTGTCAACCACGGCTACACAGGTCACTGTGAACCCCGATATTAAATCTGGCCAAGTATTAGTGAATTTCTGGATTTACTGTCATCTCAACACAGATAATCAATCTACTAATTTATATGTGTTACTGTACCATGAAGTACTGAGGCCTGGACAGTAGGCCTTTAACTGAAGTTGAACTCTATATGAACCTCACAACCCAACAATATACCTCGTATACATAGTATTAATTGCACATGCAATGTATTATTGATCTACTTTAGTATGAATATATATAGATATAGACGCCAATCTATAAAAGCTTTGCTGTAATGCTTATTGTGTAATGATAACCAGCAGAACAATCTTTCTTTACTTAGAGGCATGTGGCAAAGCATGACACTAGAGACATGTTTAGAGGTTTGCTATCAGGCCGTGAAGCCAGATGTCTGGTCTTTTTGAGAAATACACAGCTAAATCTAAAGTAGATAAAGTCCTTCGAGCTCCTCCTTGAGCCCTGGCCAGGCTTTGGGTGGAATCCAACAGGGAGGATGACACCAGACATTTCTGCACTTCAAGTTTTGAACTATGTTTATTCCGCTGTATAAAAGCTGGACCCTCTTGCAGCAACTTTGGAGACCGGACCTACAAATGGATGCACTGCATAGGACCTCCCAATTGCTGGGACAGGGGCTCCAAATCCTCACCGCAGTCGGGGCTCCCGAGCAACTGTTGATCTGGATGACGGTAAAGTATTAGGGCAACTGGTGATGTATCTTAATCACTGTAGTTAACCTTATGGAGTAATGATTAAGTGCATTACCTTGCTTATTGTCTTTGCTGCTCAAAACTAGAGTATAATGAGCTTATTGCTTTAACTAAATGTATCTTTTTTTCCTGTAATACCTTGAAACAGACAGTAAAATAAGTGTACTCTTTCGTTGGTGGCTGTGTCCTCCCTGTTGACCTTATTAATACTGGCAAAACACAGCATTATTCTCAGATAAACTGTTTATCCCTAAAGCTGTTGGTCTGGTGTCTTTTACCAGACCCTGAACCTGTAACTTGTCTGGGATATGGTACACAGCATCATTACCTGTCAAACCCTGTAATGGGTGCCCTATTTGGTTGTTTTGCCCTTCCAAAACTAACCAGATTTTCTCACAGAGGGAAATACCTCTTCCCTTTCCCTAGCTACTTTAACGATAGAAATTCAGAAAGACAAAAACTATAAGGGGAAGTTACTCTGCCTATTCTTCTTTGCTGTCTCAGAAATGCTGAGCACCATTTGAATGCAGCCAAAACCCAAGCTGTCTCCCTGCAAAAAGAATTAGCTGAAGCCTGGCAGGATACTCAGCCTGCATTTGAAAACAAGACTCTTGCCACTGCCTATGTTAAAAGCTTCTGGGCTTGTGTGGATAAATTAAGAGGAATTCATTATCCCCCTAGTGGCAGTACCTGCGCAAGAAAAACATAACTGGCAGCTGGAAGCTACAGAAAATGGAGCTTCTGCAACAAAAATTTATAATACTGACCAAAAAGACTGCGAAGGAAACATTTGGTTCAATTTGGATTCAAATGATAATACACTGAATTCTTGAAGCCCAGACTTACAAATCCCATCAATTATTGAAACAGAGTATGATGCTAATGGAGGCATCACAAGTATCTCTGCATGCCCTTTCACAAACATACACCTAGCCAAATTAAGCAAGTGCTATCGCAGATCCTGTTACTGTGGATTACTTAGCCTGGCTTGCAAATATGAGGCGGGGGGATACCATCCAAATTTCGGAATCAGAAGCCCACACCCTTGCTTTAGGGTCTGGAATCAGACGACAAATTCCGGCAGAAAATACAGACTCTGTCTTTTGGGCATCGACAGCTTATGTTCACAGAGAAGTGCCCCAAGATGACTGAGGACTCCCACTATTTCCTGGCCAATCTCCCAGATTAAGAATTGAGCATAGCTAGGTTGGTTATCAATCATGCTTTAGATGTAGGCCCTGTGGCAGATGAAGACCTACTACCATCCCTCTGAGACACAGTGGTGCCTACTGATCAAAAAGGGTCCACTCATAGGACATTTAATGTCAATAGGTGCTGGACTTACAGGTGTAGCACCCAGCCTCACACAGTCCCTGCTTTACACAAGACAGTTCCTGCTGTGCCCACTCTGTTTTCTTCCTGTCTCCCTAAAGATGCAACTGTAGTTACCACCAAACCCTGCTGTGCACTCATAAGTTAAAAAAACCCTACACCTCTCTCAAAGGTCCCTGAACCCAAGGCACCATGAAACACAGAAAGCCTGTTTGGCCCTGTGTATTCCTGAACAGGAGATACACAGCATCCCAGCATCAGTGTTACTGCCTCTTGCCCAGCCCCCACATTGTGCCACATCCTTTTCTTTACCTAGGTGTTATCCTTATTTTGAGTGGCTGCTTACTTGCTTTAGTTATCATATTAAAGATTCGTACTCGGCTTTTGGCTTGCACTTTTCTGATGGGTTTCTTGGCACTCCACCTTATTGACTATCTTGTCTCAGTTTGACCCTTCATCACTCCATGACCAGACTCCTCTCCACACTTGACACTCCCAGCAAGGTGGAAAGTGTCAACATCAGCCTTGGGCTTATGCTGGCATGACAAGACAACTGCCCTTTCCCCCACACAGTCCCATAAGCAAGGGGTGAAAATGTTGGGCTAGTATTGCCTTATAAGGCATCTCCTCTATATGGTGACCACACGTCTTATACAGCTATAGCTCCATTTGGTGATTGCGCACTCTTTAAGGCAGCTTCTGGGGACCATTCACACAAAGGAAAACCGGTATGGGGAGGGCAGAGAGGGGATATGGTAACTGATTAGCAAGTCCAGAGGGTGCTTCCACAACAAAACTATAAAAAAAGAACAATCTGATCAGAGAATCTAGGACTTGCCATGCCTGTCAGCTGGTCCAGGTTGGTCAAGAAAAGTTATGCCCTGTTTTCCTGTCAGTATGCCTGATAACCACGATTAGGTAGGTAATTGTGTGCCCTGACACTAAGCGTGGCCTGGGGTTACTGAATTACTAAATTTACTGTAATCTCAACAGAGATAATTGTACTACTAAACTATATTTGTCAACAGTACCGTTACTCTTAGATAAACTGTTTATTCCTACAGCTGTTGGTCTGGTGTTTCTTACTGTATCGGAAAACTATAACTCATGCAGGCCAACTTAAGTCCCTAAAAAATTGTTCCTACTTCTGAAAATTATTAAAGCCTTTCAGGTTAAAGCAGACTAATTAATCAAACATCTCAAAAACATTAAGCAACCACTGTAATTTCACACCAATAGCCATAGAAAACTGTGGATACACAAAGAAAGAAGTTTCATTACTTAATGCTAACACCATTGCTATATTGATCAGAGATTTTCCAAGAGAAACAACTCTCAGGTGCTTGTCCTCTGCTCTGTGACAACAGGCAGCTGCCATTCCAGTATACCCTTTAATTTGATTTCAAATGTGAAAATACGGAGTATCAAGTAAAACCAATGTCAGCCTGTTAAACAAAAAGGACTCACAGGCCACTGCTCTTCTGTTGGAGTGCCCAGTGTTTCAAATATCCTTGTGAGCTGGTCAAGATCAGAGTCTCCAGGCAAAAAAGGAACCTGGAAGAAAACAAGAGCATTTAATTGAATTAACTTCTGAATTTCAATTCTAGAGAGCAGCTGTAAGCTATCCCTCAAAATTGCAGGGCAAAACATCTTCGTATACCAGCTGCCCACAAAGAGGTATACTGAATATTTGAGGCTTTGTAGTGATGTCCAAATTGATTCTGAAGGTTTCTTGCAACCCAGGCTTAATATCACTAACTTGATAGCAGAGAGCTAAACATAAGATTAAACTACCACCACATTAACATAAAATAAACGCAGGGAAGATTTTACATCTCAGTTGCCAGTTTATAGTTAGTTAGTTGCAGTGATCTTTCCCATTGTCTGGTCCCTGAAGTTAGCACAGGAAGACCATAATGAACATCCCTACAAAGCAGCATACTAAATTCCAAAGTAATGAAATCCCCTTGAAAAACAAACTGCTTTTGTAAAGCTCCCGGAAGTTGCATTGTCCTTCAACTCAGTACAGTCAAGAAAAAGGATAGATACATTTAAAATGATAAAAATGAACCATAACCCATTTTCTGTTTAGTGAGAAACCAAAGAATCTACAGAATTCAACAATTTGTCTTACGACTTTCCTTGAATTTATTCAGCCTTAGCAGGCCTAATGCTTACTTATGTACACATCACTAGCTTAAACAGCCACTGAAAATTTCCATTTCTGAACTGCCAAAGAAATTGTACCAGCACACCAATTTGTGTGATAAACCAAGACAAAATACTTCTTGCAAGGTGTTTTCAGACAGACCAGTTTCCCAATGTTGTTCATAAGGCCACACAAGCATTTAAAGCACAGTGCAAAAACCAAGCAGAACCCACTTAGTCATGGAAGATGAAGGAGCCTGCAGTATAATTTATGTTTTCAGCTGTGTCTGTCCCTGTAACCTCCACTTCTCACCTCACACTTTCATGTCTTCTCCAAATGGCTGCATAACAAACGGTCCACTTCAGTAAAATATACTTAGGCACCATTCCATCTACATACTATATTCAGGAGTAGCACAGGGTTTGCCTCATGTTAACCTTCAGCTTCATTCCAGTATTATCAACTAACCACATCTTAGAAAAAGATCAGTCTTCTGCTCACTACAAATAAACCCACAAGTAAGGTACTGGTGCTAATTATTTAGTTATCAAGGAACAATGTATAACAGACCAAGCATGCATGTATCTACGATGTCACTTTTCTAGAAGTATAGCAAGTGAAAACTGATAGAAGGCTGCGTAAAAGGATAACTCCTCGGGTCCTCTGAGTGTTATCTACTTGACCTTCCCCAAAATCAGACTGCAACAGTTTGTTGCCATTTTTCTACTAGCTGTTTTTAAAGACTTTCAATGATTGTGATGCTTATGGAACCTCAGTCTATTCCAAAACTTCACTATCCTTACAGTTAGCAAGCTTTTGGAAGCTTTTTTTTCCTCCTTTTCTTCCTTGCCTTAACAGCCTAACTGCCTTTGCCTGCTGCTGCTGGCAGGAGAGAGGAAGCCCACGAAGTTGTAATGCAGTGAAGAACAAATACAAAATGGTTACATTTGAAGACTTACCCTGAGGAGCAACTCAGCTAAAATACAACCAACAGCCCACATATCAACACCAACACCATACATTCTAGCACCAAACAGTAGTTCTGGGGCTCGGTACCACCTGAAAAGAAAACACGTTTTGGGAAAATCACACGGTTTTGCTAACGTCAAATACTGTATATTGTGGCAATGCAAGAACTACAGAGAGGATACTGCTCCTGCCTTTGTATTTTTCAGACACTGAAGAGCTGTAGTCTGCCCAAAGTGTTTTGTTTAAGGAGACTGAACAAAATTGTGCACTCCTCACCACAGAGTCACATAACCACAAATTAACTACAGTTTCAACGGAGCTGATTAACAAGCAACAGAAACATAGATGTGCAAAGGAAAAAAATATTTGACAGATTTGCATGTTATAAACCAAAATTTTCCTTAAGCTTTATGTTGAAGAAATTACAGAAAGACGAAATTGCTTCCAGCTTCCAAAAAATCTCCATACCAACAGACTTAAGTATGGAAACTAGTTTTATGCAAAATAAACCCTGACAGCCGTTGTTTAAAACAGCTACTTTCACTGCCTAAGAACAATCAAGTTTAATGCATTGATCTGATACATGCTGCAACTGAAACTACTGTACTATTTCTCCTTTTGAATAAAGGTGTTAATACAAACCAGCTTTGCCTGAATAGTAGCATTACAGCAGACAAAATGAAAATATCTCGTTTATTTTGCAGTCCTGCTTTTTAAAACATACCTTAAGCATGCCAAAAATAACATTAAGAAATATTTTAATTGGTTCAAGCTTTTGTCTCATGTGACTAGCTAAAAAAAAAACCAAAACACAAACTACCCGAAACAAACACCCAAGAACATTCTAGGTCTCATGATTAACAGAAAGTAACAGCTGTCTTGCTATGAAAGGCAGGCTTATAGGCAGATAAATAGTACTTCTATGCATTTCAAGAGAGTATCATACCCCAGAACAAGCCCTGTGGATGCATATTCTAGCAGTTTTTACAGAGGCTTTGCTAAACAACACTTTTCTTGTGTTTTTGTTATGAGGCTCTTGCCACTGCAGCCATATCACATGACCTAGATGTCAAACTCTGAATATGTTGATTTGACATATATATTTCAAAATACACTGCAAAACAGCTACACAATCGCTATGTAAGAAACAAAATAGAATGTCTTACCTGGTTACTACCTGGTGTGTATAAACTCTGTTTGGGCTTCCAAAAGATTTTGCCAAGCCAAAGTCAGCCAATTTTAAAACCCCATTTTCATCTAACAACAAATTATTTGGTTTCAGATCCTGTCAGTATAGAAAGCAAATAATGAATTTTGTCAGTGTTGATAAAAACACACATATAATGAACATGCTGGCAGGTGTGCCATAACAGTATTCTAAAACGCAGACTTTTGATTCTATTGTAAGTCTACATTGTGAGGGGGAAAAAAACAAAACCACAACCCAAACAAACAAACCAGGAAATGAAGTATTTCATCATACATGAAAATCATAGTGAACCACAGACATTTGAATATTATCATATTTCAGCTGCAGAGTTTTAAAAAAGCCCTGCCTCTTGATAGGCTTTAGCTTTGCTGCAGGAACAGCAGTACTGTCTTAAACTGCATAGTTCCAAATGAAGTAAAAAAAACCCCAACCTTGCAAATAACCATAGAAATCAAAGTGATACAGTTCAATACAGTAACAGTGTGTTGCAGGTTGACCTCTGGCCAGCAGTGAAGCACCTGCACAGCCACTTGCTCAGTCTGCTCTCATCCCATGCCCTCAGAAGGACAGAACAAGATGAGCAAAAGCAAGAAAACTGTGGGAACAATATAAAGGCAGTTTAACGGGTGAAGATGAAAAAACCCAAACAAAGAAGTAATGGAAATAATTCATGGCCTTCCACAAGCAGACTGATACCCAGACAGTCCCTAAGCAACAGCCACCTTGGAAGCCAAAAAGCCCACTTCATCCTCTGCCCCAGGTTGTATTGCTGAGCATGATGGAATACTGGACACAATATCCCTCTGACCAGACTGGGTCAGCTGCCCCAGCTGTGTCTGCTCCCAACTTCCTGCAGAACCCCCAGCCTGCTCACTGGGGTGAGGGAAGAGTGAGAAAAAGAAAGCTGAAACGCTGAGGTGTTATCAAAATAAATCCAAAACACTGCACCATGCAGGCTGTTGTGAAAAAAACTTAAGTCCATCCCAGCCAGATCCTGTTCATAGCGCTAATCAAAGTCACATGTAACTTGACACACTTTTATATAAATATCTAAATAATAACCACTTCAGTAATTCTTAACATTTCTGGTACTGCTGTTGTCTCTCCAAAACAGCTATCATGAATGTTTATGGACTAAGAATGCCTGAACTTCAAAACTACATTCATTAGAATTTAGACTGAAATTCTATCAAATGTGACTTTTGTTGCATAAAGGCTGTCACTTTAGCACATGCTTACCCTGTGCAGAATCCAGTGCTGATGTAAAAATTCTAATCCTTGAAGTGTCATCAGCATATATGCCTTGATGTGAGATTGCGTCAATACAATACTAGTATCCTTTATAATAACCTGTGAAGTGTTAGATTGACAGTGAAGTTTACCATGCAACATTAACTTCCATTCTTGCAGCTCAGAAGTTATTTCATCCTTTAAGACTGAAAGTTCGAATTGGCAATCACATATTCTCTACCGTTCTAACCCTTTTTCCAGAAAAATAGGTCTATCCTGGAGATCAGAAATTGAAATGGGGAGTCTAGATAGCCTACATAAACTTTGCATAAACAGCAAATAAGAAAATGGGTGGGAAACACAAATTTATTGTTTTATCTCAGTACCACATTGATACGCAAACTTACGAGACAAAGATATACACATAAAAGTGATAAATGTGTCACGAAACTTGAACTTATGTTTCCACTTATTCCTTCTTCGTCCATGCAACCTAAGCATCTAATCTTCATAAATGCAATGTTTTCCTCCTCTGTTTCCAAGACAAGGAGGTATGGACACTTTACTGTATTTTAACAGATCTACTTATGTTTTCTACATTCTTTGATTTTTACATTCTATGTAAAGAACCTGTCTGAAAGTATTTCCTAAACTACTTTCCAAAACTTGCTTGTTAATATTAAAGTTCAGCCTTTCCTAAGCTTTAAGTTGTTTGAGATTTACAAAATAGCTGAAACCACACAAAATGTCATGTATGCAGCACATGCCTAATCACAAGTCTTCAGTCTCAAATGGTGGCCTGAGTGATACCACACCACAGATAAATGATCTGTGTAACAAAGTATTATGTAGTACAAGTGTATTTAATTCCTCTTTGTATACCATGTCTTCTTCAGCTCTAAATGTTGCATAATTACTAAGTTAACAGAATGGATCCTCTAGAAAGTCCACTCATTATTTTAACTATTAGCAAAAAACTGATCTACCCTTTTCAGTCTTGCATTCATTTAGTTTTCAGCAAGCCTGTTTATATTTTCTTTCAGCATTTTAAATGCTATCCCTAGTTCTTAACAGCATATGTCTAATGAGCTAGCTTAACAACTACATTAATTTCAGTCCAGAGTAGTAGTGTAATGTGCACATATACAGATCTGACACAAATTGCCATCTAGGACAGTCTTCCAAAATGAAGAATCTTGCATCAAAATATCTCATGCAAAGACAAACCAACATAAGATCTTGGACAATGAAACATCTGTAAGATGCTGATTTGCAAATACCTACCATTGTTACAGTTAAAACAATGGTTTGGGTGCATGTGATTTTAGTACCAGCTCATCACTTGTTGTACTTTAATATTACACTTACTTGAACAGATTTGATGATATTATGATCAGCAATTGCACTCTGAGATGCTGATCTATGACTGAGGTTCTATGCTTTGACTGGAGTCCTGGAAAATTTACATGGTAAACATACTCTGTTTCTTGAAGATCATGCTGACAACTATTTAAAAGTAAAGGCATTATCAGCTGATAACTCACAAAAACTGTCAAATTATCCAAACTACTTTTGTGATTTGAATCAACTGACATAATAAAAGTCACCTTTCTAACACAGGAAAATGTGAGCCTGTTAAAGTAGTATTTTCAAAAGAAAATTTGAAGATACTGAAATTAAAGAGTCTTAAAAAAAAATCTTACCTCAAGATCCGTTTCCATAAAATCAAACACCAAACTAATATTAGACTTGTGTCCAAATGCATCTAGAAGCTGTAAAACAAAATACATTATGATGAAGCCTACTCTCATTCTTCCCATTTTCTAAAATTCTGCACCATTGTAATCTGCATGTGGATTTTCAGCTTGTTGAACTGGTTTAAGTTTTTCAACTTGCAATACAAAAACTCTTATTCAGTTTAGACTCTTAAGTCAGTACCCCGTCCCCATTCCCCCAGAAAAAAAAATCCCTATTAAGCATTGTAATACCATTTCACACAATTGCCCTTCCCTCCTGGATTTAAGGAAAAAAAAAACTAACTTTACCATGTTAGCTGCAACAAATAATCTAAATGCACACTTTGTCCTCTTCCCAAACTTTGCTGTTCTACAAAACTCCTACCCTTTCTTAACACCAGACTGAGTTTTCACATGGATTCACCTCTGTGTATCTGCAATACATACGTAAGCATGCAATATTTAGAAATTCTAAGTGTTAGGCTTATTATCTTCCCTTCAAAGTTATTTCTAGGTGTGTATTCATCTTTGTAGCAAGCTTTCTAGGATAAATAAACCTATTTGGAGAATATCCAAATGGTCCTTTCTTAAAATGAAGCTGTGTAATTACAGTATTAATTTTTAATTTGAGATAACACAAGCATGATGCTGAGTAAGAACAACACGTCATCTAGCCTTGTATTCTACCCCCATGATCACAAAGGTACACTCTCCATGGTGTACACTCTCTAATTCCTTACAGTCCCAGTATGATGACTATGTGTATTACCCAACTGTAAGATAGTTGTTTGCATAGTTCATAGCAGCAGTGCCTGTGCTCACCCTCTTCCTCTACAGAAAACATGGTAATAGGAGACAGAATGCACGTGACCCTACAGGCTTGGCCACTTTTTGTAATTTATGCCCCTTACACTTGCAACGTCCACAACAGTTCTATCAGGACTGCTAAGAAGGGTACAACCTGCTTACGGACCTGCTGATCATGAAATTGTCTAATTCCTTTTTGAACTGCTGATGCTACCTGCTTCTACAATGCCCATGGCAACAAATTTGAGAAATTCACTACACACTGTGTAAAGTAGTAAAATTTCACACATCCCCATCCCTTGATGCAAATGTGTTTTAAATACATCTCTTACTTCTAGTACTGTGGGGTTTTTCAAGTATCAGTTCTGCATGCACTTTGTTTACCACCTAAGCTTTGTAAACCTCCCTATTCACAGCCTTTTCCTCTCCAGAATGAGGAATCCCAGACTTTTTCATGAAGATGCTCTATCCCTTTGCCCTTTTAGTTGCCTTTCTCTGCACATTCTCTAACCTTGATAGCTAAAGCAACCACTTTGAAAGTAAGTTCACAATCCAGAAGAGACCATACTTGCACTCTGAAAATGTGTTGCTGTCTGGTGCTGGGCCAGTGGCTAAACAGCAAAAGGTGTTGCGCACTCACCTTTCCTTTTCTGGGGAGAAGGGAGGGAAGGAAAAGACTCATAGGTTGAAATCGAAACAGATTTAATAAAATAATAGTAAAAGAAAAATTATACAAAGCAAATACTTAGCCACTAGAACGTGCTCCCAGCAATGAATGCCAGTAGGCAGACACTGGGAGCACAGTGAGCTCAGTAAAGGTGTGCAGAGCAACAGCGAAGTTGCTGGAGATACGCCTCAGCAGCAGGACCTCTCAGGGATGGTGTCCACTCCCAGCAACTTCCCACTTAAATACAGACCATGACATTCATGGTATAGGATACTTCTGTCGGCCAACTTCAGTCAGCTGTCCTGGATCCCCTCCTCCCAGCAAAGAAACTGAGGGACAACGCTGGCTTCCCTATCAATAAGTATCATCATCAGTGACTTCCTACATTCTTTTGTGCCAAGTCCTCAATACTGGAAAGTTACTGGAAAAAACATTAACTGTATCCCAAGATGCTATCTTATTATTCTAGAACTACATTCAAAAACACAGGACCATGCTAACTATCAACAAGAAAATTAACTAACCTCATGGAAAATTACCTCAGTTCAGCCAAACCAGCACAAAAAATTACATGAAATATCTCAAAAATTTATATTTGGTATAATATTTATGGCAGACCTTCAAATTATCACTACTAAGTAATTTTAAAATATCTTTAGTTCCAGATGGGTATCTGCAGCTGGAAGTCAACCTAAATGCAACTGAAAAGATGCAAGTTCTACTTCTGCCAACAGAAGTTTTAGATATCAGCACTGAAACAGAATGAGCTGCAGGAATCCCATTTTGCCATCGGTTACCAAAGCCTGCTTTTGGCTGTCACCAGTTCCATGCGGTGACAGCACGTGTCATGTGAAGCAATCAGGTAAATTCAGCACTGCACTCATTTGGAAGTCTATCAGAGAGACGCAAAATCAGGTAATTAAAATTCCACAGTTCTCCCCACCATCAATGTCCACATAGCCCCAGGCTAAAAAGTAAGAGGATTTCAAAAGAAACTATTTTGTCCTTGTTACTGAAATAGGTGTTTTGCTGATACAATTGTTTTACTGCCCTTTTTGTGCTGAAAAAACAGCTCAAATAAAATTAAGTAGCATCTCCATGACCCAAATAATTCTAAATATCAGTTTGAACCTGTACCAAAAGTACTTAAGGAGAGATTCTAGAAGTAGCATTTATTTTACTTACACCAATAATATTCGGATGGCTTAGCTCCTGTAACAATTTTATCTCCCTGAGGGCTGTTCTGTTGATTCCTACATTAAAAATAAAGAATAAAAAAAAAAAGGAAGAAAATTCAAAACTTTGGATGAAGCTCCAAAGCAACTTATCATTCTGTTACTTACTGATGGTTTACTACTAACTACTTAATAACCACTCAATTTGTTAAATAACAAGTACATTGCCATAGACAAATAGATTGCTGCAGAATAAAACTGGATGTACACTTCCTTCCATACCAAATAAATTCTACACCACAGTAATCAAACTATGAAGCAACACATCCCCCTTCTGGAAAAAAGGCTAAGTTCTAGCAAAAGCCTAGGGAAAAAAAATAAATCACTTTTCAGGGTATTGTAAGCTTCAATTCTATTTCAAAGAAAAGTTACATCTTGCAAATACCAGTTCTTCAAGTGTGTCTCATTTCCAGAGGGAGGTACACTGACAAACCTCACAAATACATCTCTTTTCTTTTTGACATAGTATTATTAAATAAGGCAAGGCATATGTTTTTTTTAATATTCATGCTGTGGCATAAAAGGTACAGCCGCCAAAACCTGCTCACTCTTGCCTGAATCCTTTAATAGCTAGATTTTATAAAGGTCTGATGCAGTGCAGTGCATCAAACCATGATTCCTGCAGAGTAACAATTTCTCCTTCAAAAATGCTGGTATGTACGGCTTGTATGAAAACTGACTGGCAAGCAAATGCTCATGTGGTACATTGCACAGGATGTTTCAGTTGTGCACGAGCTGAAAAAACAGTGTTCTCCCAAAACTTGGGATATGATTCAACACTTAAGACTCTAGCAAAGGTTTGGGCAAAGCTACATGGGTTACTTTACACTCCTGCTTCTCCTATTTTAATCACCTATGTTAGGATCAAGTTGACAATGACTGCTTTCAGGCAGGCAAAGCCTTAGATTAAAAAAAAAAAAAAAAAAGCACATGATCATTATTTTTCATAACATCTTTTAACTATAGCTAGGCATTATATAGGCCAAAAGCAATGACTGTCCTTAAAGGACATTAGTCCACTGAAGGCCAGATGGCTCCCAACTCTGTCAGTTGGCTCAATGGTGAGACTCAGGGATAAGTGCTCAGTTTCTCTTTAAAAATTCTTCTCTTAGAATGGAATTGGAGAGCTGAGAGCACAGATTCTTCACTGGAAAGTGGGTAACCTGATGCGGGATCCCTGAAGCAGAGCAGCCTAAACACACACAGATCAAGATTATTGAATTTTTACTCACAATATCTATGCCTAAAGGCAAGTGGCTGGTCAGAACCATGACCAAAAGACACCCGATTTCCCAACGCAAAACAAATCCACACAGTGAGAAAAGTTTTAAGATAGTGTTTTTAGTAACTTTTGTCTCCACATAAATTGCAAATAGAACAAAGGAAATACCTGAAAACAGCGATAAATACTCTCAGCTGTCTTAAGTATTTAAGGCACAGAGATAGAGACATATCAGTTAAACACGTATCCCAAACTCAGTGCTGTAAAGATTGTTATTGTATGCCATAGTCATGTCGGCACTCCACTTAAATTGAGAAGCTAGCCAGTTACATACTCATATTTAGACATATACTATGCATACAGATATCTCTGCTGCTTCTTTCTGTCCCTGCAGTTTGGGAAGCAATCCTCTACTAAGCCTTACACTAAAAGAGCTGAGCTCATTTTTTTTCAACCAAGTTATGGTGCAGGAAATTAAGGTACTAATTTACAGAAACAAAGCGAACAAAGCACAGCTTCTGCAGCATGTATTCGTTTTAAAACTCACCATCTTTAGCTTCTGATCTATGTCCCAGTTTAATCTGAAATGAAACATTTCATAATATATAAGGTTAATGCACTTGTCCCAGCAGTAAGGGGTATTCAACCTTCATCAACTAGGGCTGGTTTGGATTTTTTTCTCCCTTCAAAAAATAATTGCCTCTGCAGCATTAGCTTATATAAAAGCTTAAAAATCGTTATGACAGCACTGAAAACAGACATAATGCAAACTGGCAGCACAAAATGCTCTGCAGCCACAAAGTGTTATTATACCACTAACGAGCTTCTCCCCAGGGAGATTCGAAGGCAAAGGAATTGAGAGTCATCTTAGATGATTCTAGTAAAATTAGCATACTCTGTAAATTTGGGCTGGCTTAAAGTCAACCACCTACTGCCCTGAAATGTTCAAGTCCAGAATCCTGCCACTGATACTTCCAGATGAGAAAAGTTAAGAAAATACTACAATTCAAACAAGTATGCTTCTCACAACAGCTGCTACTAGACGCGACCATAAAGGAGAAGTATTGTAATGCTAAAAGAGATGAGTGTATCAAAGAAAATTACTTAATGTGGTTAAATTCATCTAGTAAAGAAGGCCCTTTAACTAACCAAAGCATTGTAATGTGCATTTTTCAACCCTCACAAAGCACAGCTAATGACCTCTTTTTAGGACAAGAACAGCCTGCAACCTCTTCAGATAGCATGAAGTGAAACACTTTGTGACAACAGAGACATTTCCAACATTTGTATTCAAACAAGCAAGCTCACTTCTCTCAAGTTTTGTCAAAAAACCTATCATCAATTCTAGAGAACTTAATCAAGAGTAACATTCCTGGACTAAAAGAAATTCGGCACAGTAGGAGGAAAGATTTTTTCAGAAAGCTACTATCAAGGACTAACAAACTCAGAGATTTGGAAATGTGATGTGGGTTTTTTTGAGGGTGGTGGTACTTTTTTAAAGTAAATCAGTTTAGCAAAAAACTAATTTCAAGTTACAGGCCAGGTAACCCTTCAGAAACTCAGAAATGTAGTAAGGCAGACGGGGAAGGAAAAGTTTTAAAGACAGGCTAGCTAGATATTCTAGAAACAAAAATACATATTCTCCCACTACCCATGAGGTAAAAAAAACCAAACCAACACATCAGGCAGGTCAAGAGCAACCAGACACTTGATCAAACAAAAGGAAAACATTCTGACACTCACCTTTTTAATGGCCACGATTTGGTTGGTGTTCTTATCCCTCGCTTTATAGACCGTAGCAAACTAAGGAGAGAGGGAGAGGCTGAGGGGAGTGCAGGGCCGGGCAGCCCCCGGGGCTCGGCAGCCCCCGGGGCCACGCTCCCCAGGCTGGAGCCCTGGCCGCGCCGGGGCCTGCCCTCGGGAGAGGCCACGAACCGCCGCTGCCCGCAGGCTGGGGCCAACCCGCGTCCCCGGCCGCNGGCGGCGGGCAGCCCCGGGCGGCGAGCTTCCTCCGCCGCGGCCTTCTCAGTCAAAAAAGGGCCGAACCGGGGGCCGCCTGACCGCCCCTCACGGAGCGGCTGGGCCCGGCCCAGGGGGCTCGCACAGACACCACACCGGCTCCCCCGCCGTGACGGCTGCTCACCTGCCCCTCCCCCAAGAAGTCGAGCTTCTCGTAGCGCTTGGCGCGCGCCCGCGCATCCATCGCCGCCGGCGCGGGGGTGGGGCGGGTGAGGGAGGGGGCCGGCGAAGCGCGGATCGGAGCGGCGGCACCGGCCACGGGCTTTAACGAGACCAGCGCCGGGCCCCGCGCCGCTTCCGGCCCGCCCCAGTCTGCCTGGCAA